>JAZHYW010005324.1:0-110721 GCA_037355805.1 Ixodes ricinus
CGTCGTCTTCTTCGCTCATCGCACATCTGCAATCTGCCACAGAATTCTCCTAGTATGTATGCATGTATGTATTTATGCGGCGCTTGCTCTTTGCAACGTGCGTCTGCAAAACAGACACGCCGCCCCCCCCCCCCAAAAAAAAAAATAAATAAATAAATTGGAGTATTGTTGCTGCTGGAGTCGCCGCGCTGGCGCTCCTCGTAGCTAGTGGGCTGAACTTTAGGCTGAACGGAACTCCAGCGTCACTCGCGGCATCTACGTTCGCCGTCTTCACGCGGCCTATTGTAAGCGGGCGCTGCTCTTGCCACTACACCCTCTAGAACACTGTAGTGCGAGCGCGCGTGTAGACATAGCTTTTTCTTCATTGCAAGAAAAGTCCCGAAGTTTAGATTTTATCCCCACCCTGCCCGTTTCAGTCTGGAAAAGCATCCTACTGGCGTTCTCTCGTTATCACTACTGCGTGATGCGTCTAAAAAACCCTAGGTTAATGGTTGTACTGCACAGGCTAAATATCTCATCCGACAAATGAGGGACGAATGCCCATTGAGACTTAAGTTCCGGCTGTCTAAACATGCATAAAACTAAATTATCGGGCTTGCAACACTTGGTACAGTAATTTCTTTGAAAAGAAGTGAAAAAAAAAAACGTGAGAAAAAGACAACGTGGCGCCGTCATTCAGCTCGAACCACATACAGACGCCACCAATTCGATACCTGCCATCGCCTTTGTAAGTAAGCACGTCATCGTGTTCCGGAATTCGAATAGTTTAGTTTGATTAGAAGCAGGCGTTCAATATACAATAGAAATTAGCGGGCCTAGAAATACAGTTCGTGACTAATTCTGAGGACGTTTGACTCTTCGTGATTCGATACTGATAGCTAGATCTTAATGGGAGGTTTGATTATCTCATTGGCGTCCGAAATATTGCATTTGAGAGGGTAGTCGTTTTCTCCAACCCTTGTTCGAGCTCAGTACTTGAGATTGCTTGTGGGAGATATCGTGCTATTTGTGATTGCTTCGTAAGTTCGAAAATACTATTTCGCTGTCTCCTTTCAACTCGGGCAATACCAACCGGTTCTGACAGTGTAAAAAGATGGAAGTCATTATTGTAGAGCGAATACGGTAGTTCGCCAACAGATGGTGTTTACTGTTGAACCAACAATACTCAAAATGTATACACACGTATGAAATAAGCCACAGCGTTACCTCATATTAAAAAAAAGCTGTGCTTACCAAGGAAAAAATCTTTAGACAATGAATTTAACATGCATGATTTTTAACCTGTAATGTAAAAAGGAGTGTTGAATCGATATCAGATTTTAACAAGAGACGAATGAACCCAAAATGTAGGGTTCATTCGTGAATGCCGTGACCAGTCGTTTTAAAGCATTAAAGGGGAGGTGCAAAAATCTGTTTTTTTATTATCAGTAACTACCGTGATAATCATTGAAATATACATGATCTAAAACAAAACATGTCAGTTTTTTCTCAATAAATGGCAGGCGCTCAATCAATTAGTGCAAGGAGCAGCAGTCATCCCCTCAACTCTAAATCAGAACAGCTGCGAAGTGATATAGAGCCGATTATATCCCTCTATATCCCTTCAATTTTTATCCTAGGCACGAGCTCCGGTTGAAAACGCATAAGGCACACGTTAAGTTTGACACATTAATGTTCGGGTATTCTCGCCTTTGCAGCCATTAGATCTCTTGCTAAATTACTGAAGCCGCAAGGATAATTCTGAAAGTGTATTTCTACGCGCCGCACTCGGTCTTCCTGGACATATAAAATATTTGAAGTAGATAAGCGAAATAAGGCGTTAGCGAACGCACGTGCATATGTCATTTGTGGCATGTTTTGGCTTAAAAACAGTTACAGCTGCAAACACAAGAACGTGAGGCGCGTAGACCTACATTCCATGCATTCTCATTAGCGCTTGGGTAATTTAGCAAAATATGTACTGGGCACCGGGATGCATCTCCAAGCATTGATTGTCACGAGCCCAAATCGATTGATCATGCAATGCTCGTATCCAGAATATGAGTGGCATTTAAATATTGTTACAGCGGATATCACCAACTTGTGGAAATTGTGTGTTGTGTGTACATTTATACAACCGGAAGTTAGTCTGCCCCGATTGGGCGTCTGGTGTCTCAGCTTTAGATGAGAAATTCTGCAAGTTCAGTACAACCGCTGGCCTGGGGTCTTTAAACGTGAATCATGCAGTAGTGATGCACGACCGCGCGGCGGTAGGACGCTCATCCAGATCGAAACGAGAGCGGTGGGGATTGAGCCCAGGATCCTGGGTTCTGCAGCGCGAGCATTCGCTCCACGTGCTCCGAGCTTTTGTGCGCTAGCCCACTCAGCCACCGCCCCCACCAACTTGGTGACAAATTTTATGAGTCGCATTGTAAACAAAAGCGACAATGCGATCCACGCAACTTTGTTATCAAGTTTTACGAAATAAAAATTGAGAAACAACTTTCGTTTATATCCTTACACTATGCGGCGAAAATATAAGGCAAATATAAGGTTCTTGGTCAGAGGGGTTGCGTGCTAGTCAACGTTACTGGAACAGCTCCGTTAAAAAGTACCTTAAAAGCCTGCTTAAAAAAAGTGTCTCCGATGCGTACACGAGAGCCGAACTTGACGCAATCGCAACAGCGCCATTTGTTCGCAACGGCCACTCCGGAACTGCACGGCTGCACGTATCGGTTAGGTCGAGTCGCGCGAGGTCATTTGACCCAATCGATCGTTCCTGCATAGTCTCCGTATGGGAGCCAGAGTTGCGCGTTCAGCCATCTTGAAATTCCAATTTATGCGGTAAAGCCCCTCCTCGCGCGTAAAGGACCCGTGCACCGTCAATTGTGGGCGGTCACGTGACTGAATTCGGCAAATAGAGCCACCACGCGCGCCGCCGCGCACGGAAAACAGCGAAGGAGGAGAACGAGGCAAAAATGGGGCAACTTACGCCGGGTAAAGACCCTCGACGCATTGATACTTTAGACCCATGTTGTTGTAAATAACACTATCTCCAAACTCCGGTCAACATGCTTTTCGTGCAAGCCTCGTTAATTGGTGGGGCGCTGGAGAAATGCAGCCTTCTGCGTTAAATCCTTATTTTGAACTCTTCTTGTTCGACTTCCGCCCATTGAAAAGTATGCTCGAAGGGCCTCAGCAGGCACCTTGTATCGCTGTGCCGCAGCGTTTTTCCGCAACATAAAGTCCGTCTGCTTACATCACCGTCACCATGGCAACGAACGCCGAATGAGTGCAAGCACGCACGGTACCGCCGCGTGAAGCCAGCAGCAGCTGATGGCATTTTATGAACGCTGTCGGCTAGCCAAAATGAAACGCTGTGTGTCAAATCGGCCGCGTTCGCCGGTGCGCCGCTGGCAAAAGACGACGAAGCTGGGACATGCCGACGACGATTGAGCAATCAAGAGCACAGCGGGACGACTGCAACGGGGGCATTTATTGGGATCAAAGGCGCGAAATAAGCAAGAGCAATTTTTATTTGAATTATAACGCGCGCTATCCAAGTTGGGGACCACATACCTTTGCTGGGTCTTTCCTGTGAACGTTTTACAAAGACACGGGGTGCCACATTCAGAAAGCAGCTCCGTTTGCAAAATATGGGGGCCATGAAAAGTACCGCTTAGACCGCTACCAGAACCTAACAGACTTAACGAGCACTTGACAACCGGTTGGCGCATAAGTTGTCTTTATGCAAGCAGGCGGGCGTCGGGCTCAGCGCAACGGATCACTCGAAGTCACCGGGGCCGTCAGAACCCTCGTCGTCCGCACTATATATAGGGGAGGTCCTTGTCTGCGTCGGGGCTGTAGATTTTGGTGGCCGCGGCGACGAACGACTGTAATCTATCAGTGTTTCCGCGCGCCTTCTTTCTCTCCTCCAAAACATGAAATTTGCAAGGTGACCACTGAAATGATGGTTCTAGCACCGCCAAGATGGAAGAGAGTTTTTGACGTGGGCCCAGGTGCCCTCCGCCGTATTGGTGTACGTACAAATGTTCGGGTCGACAAAGTGCAGCTTGCGGTTGACGGTGAGGTGCGTAAAGCGAGCGTCATCTGCAAGTTTGCGTTAGCCAGCCCAACAGTCAGTGATCATTCTTTTTCTAGGGCGGACCCACTCCGCTATTAGCCCTTGCAGGGTTTTAGCGTCACGGGTCTCCACGGGAACAAGAAAGCAGCACAAGCTGCCAAGCTCCACACCACTGAAAACCCACCGGTCCAGGCCTTAAATACCCGCGATGGTACTTCGGCTGCCCGAACATACTCTCGTCTAGTTCCAAAGTCACGCCTTCGCCGCTAATCATCTCTGAATGCGTAAAGACGGCATTCACCACAACCTCCCGACAAAGGCTCGTCCAATCGAATCTTACTTGCAACATCAGTCTCCAGCTGAATGACGGCGCGCGGTAGGTTCCGGCACCAGAGGAAGATGATTTTCATGAGTTGGAGAAGCGTCGGGTGCGATCCCTTGAAAAAAAGAACCGCTCCGTACCGAGACCCCAGCACGGCCCTGAACCTTGACCGGCTCCCTCTTGGGCACCTCACGAGTCATCCACACACCGCATCTCCACCAATAGCCATCCGCAAAGCTAGCGCGGACTTGCAGCGTCCTCGCAGCTTCGCACTCTGGGAACGCACGAGAACCCAGGAGCAGGCCCATGCCCTGAAGCAAATTAATTGTTTAAAGAGGGTCTTTCATGGCGTCATGAAGACGGCGCAAGTTCAACGCCATGGCACTGCGATGCTCGCCTCTGGAAGAATAAAGCGCCGAGGGGGTATAACGAGCAGACCTGCACGCTTCTTTGCATTTATTATTTTTGTTTGATTCGCCTTTTTATACCTCGGGACATTATTCTAACGAACTCATTGGTTGATCGTACGGACCACACCATCGCATGACACAACAAACGCCAATTGTATGACCAGAACGGGTGCCACGGTCGGCATAGTTACAAAGAAGAGAACAGTCGGACCCAACAACAAAATAAAGTAAAAAAAGTGGAAAAAAAAATAAGAAGGGAGTTGTTGAATTCTCCGACGGCGTGTTCTTTGATGAGAGGAGGAGCAGCTATAATTTGAAAGGGAAGAAAGGCATACACACACATCACACGCGCACGCACTCTAAGTTGGTTCATAAGTCCAGTGACCCCGACGTGTTTTTGTAGGGCTTTAAAAACGATACGCTGACACCACCAAATCTTCTCTGGCCCCGGATTCCAGTGACATTAAAAGGACACTGACACCCCTTTAAATTTGTTTTTCATCTTTCGACAGGCGATTCAGTATGGTGTAAGAGGACTACCCAATTAATAGTTTGCTACTGAGTCACTTATATTTATATTAAAGACAAGAAACACAACTACTCGAAACCGAAAGAGAAACCTGCGCACGGAGGTCGTAGAAATATAAAAAAAAAAAAAAACGGAGCATGATCGCCAGAATGCGCACGGCAGATCATCCGACCAGCCTAAACCGCGCGACGACCGGCATGAACCGTTACACCGCCGCCGCTCAGACAATACAGGTTCTACTCTCACTGCTCAGAGTCACTGCAGGTACTGGAACACGAGCTGGGTCGTTCCGGCGTCGCTTTGCTCGCTCGTATTTCCCGACGCGATCGACACGCTCAGGCCGTTTGAACGCGAAAATGCTCGGAACGTAGTCCGGGTGGTCCGCATCGCTCGTCGGTGCTCCTGCGTTCATGAAGGAACATCAAAACAATACTCTTGCGACAGAAAGGTATCCGTAAACTTACCCGTCAGAAAGTGCTTTCCGCACAGGCGATCCTCATCCGACGGCGTCCAGTTCTTTCTTTTCACAGCGTCGGTCCACGCACTCCGACGGTTCGGGCAGGCAGGGAAACGATAAAATCCGATCGCCGAACCTTTCCTCGCTCTCTCCGTGCAGCCCCAAGCTACACAGCTCTGCGGCATTGCGACGAATAGCAAGGTTTTGAGGTTTTCTTAACAGAACTCCATAGCCCTGCCCGGCTCGCCTGGTTTGTTTTGCCCACCATAAAAAACCGGAAGTACCGGAAGTGCGCTCGAAGCGCCACCACCGCGCCGTGACGTAACAGAGTTGAGTTGGTGTATAACCAAGTGTGGTTTAGGACAAGGGGTCTGTCGCCACCCAAGGTTAGCCCTTGCCGCCAAAGAAGTTGAAAAGGAAAGAAGAGAAATGAGAAGAGTGAAAAGAAGGAGAAGACAAGGGTGAAAGAAGGGAGGGGACAGTAGAAGTGGCGACTAGACTGAATCATCCTGGCCGGGCCATACCAGGACTCCCGTCTATGAGAAGCAGGGGCCGAAGTGGTGTATTGCCTCACCCGGGGGGCCCCGAAGGGTCCAAACCTACCCCGGGCTCGGCTCAACCACCAGGATGCCCTTTTCCCCAGACACGGGAAAGCCACGCACAGCCATACGTGGGGCGGGCGAACCCGCATGGCTCGGGGTCCGTGGAGACGCCACTCTCCAAACACCTGCTTTCATAGGTGCCCCCTGCGGGGTTGGGTGTGTTAAGTGGCTTGTGCTAAGCAATCTTTTTCTGCATTGGGTCTACAGGAAACCAACCAAACATTCCAACTTTGTTCGACATATCCAAGAATCCAATTGTTGTATGGTCGAATCTCACTAATTCAAACTCGAGGGGAACCAAACTTTTTTTTTTAATAAGGCAAAGTTTGAACGATTCGGGAGTTTCCTCCCAAAGAGACGCATAGGGTGGGACCTGCGTGTTAGCTTTGAATTAATCAAATTTGACTGTAATTGATCTTCTCTAGTCAGAAGCATTGTGCTTTAGTAATGTTCAACCATGGGATATCTTTGCAGCAACCATCTCTGCAAAAATCAACAAAGATGACAAGGCATCGCAGGCCATCATTGGAAGGTGGCTACCGGGATCGGGTGACCGGGGTGGTGGCAGAAAGCGTCCATACATCAAGGCGATGGGCGATGGTCCACTTCAGGAACTGCTTCCTGCCCATGTCCCCAGTTCGAGGGGTTGTTGGGTCGAGTCATGTAGAGTGGCATTATTGTGGTGCCTTCTCCATGGACACCGTGGATCAATGCCGCCATATATGACTCAAGCTGTTTCGCTATAACTTTTTATTACTTTTTTTGTTTTGCTTGTACTTTTTGATTACAACGTTTCCTTTGAAACACTAAAGCAAGTGTAAACTACCAAAATATAAATTTATCTTTTACTTTGGTTTCCAAGTTTTTTTCCCTTTCAAAGTTATTCCCCATAACAAGCTTTCTTCTGAAGCAAAAGAATTATAACAATTGTGCAATAGCAAAACAAATAAAGAGATGTCTTGTTTGTACACGCCTTTGTAGCCTCTGTTTTGGGTGTTAGAGGTGTTAAATAAAAGTTTCGCAAAACTATTGGTTCTGAATTCGTACTTTGTATGCTGTACTGCATGGTACAAAGCAGAAGGGATTTTGTTTTGTCCTTTGTAGTTTTTCTGTACACGGTTCTGTAAAATGACTAAGTATTGGAGTAGTAGATATTCAGGGCACCATGCCATAATATCCAGGACAGAAATAACTACAAAACCAGCCGATAACGAAGGAGCAATTGTGATTCCTCGACCTTCTGAATACATCGGAGAAGGATACCGCCAACTAAATGACTCAAAGTTTTATGAACCTCCTGCAGATGAGCCTACCGTGCACCACACGCACATCGAGACCTCGGTCCTCAAAGATCTCCTAGACAAGGGCTAACGAACATAAATATAATGAAACCGGTACAGCCTCCACTCCACCACCCCCCCCCCGAGCCGCTTCTACATGCACCCTAACGATTCACAAACTTGGTAACCCAGGGGGCCCAATCATATCCGGAATAAGTACAGTAACCAAACCCATATCAGGATATGTAGACAGTTTAATTAAACATACACTTATAAGTCCCGATTCATACATTAGACGCAACTCACTTCTTAAGGGAAATATCAAATTTATGCATACCAAGAGAATCATATCTGGTCACATCTGGATGTGTCATCTGCTGCATATGAATATCCCACACTATGATGTAATAAGTTTGTTAATTGACATGTTTGAACTCCACAAACACAACTGGACAGCCCAGATGGACATGTCCCACACTATTCTAGGGAGGCTCTTCTTAGGACTCAACATGTTTAAATTGAACAATATATACTTTAGGCAGGTTAGCGGAACTGCAGTACTGTTATTAAATATCAATGAGCAATTATCTGTGCGCAGGTACTTTGTTAATATCTAGACGTAAAAGTATAAGGTCATGTGTCTAGTAGTCATAAATGTGCAACATGGCGGCGGCCGGGTGGGGGTCACTTTCAGCTGCCAATGTATCGCTCTCAGCCCCTCTACCTTGTTGGCACAGTGCTGGAAATAAAGACAAAACCATATGGGACAGCAAACGTGCAAGAAGCCCGCCATTATATGTTGTTATGCTCATTTTTTGTTTTTTTGTTTCGGTGTCATAGGGTGTTAATTACAATAAGTAACATTCTCTAGTTCTTTTCTGTCTTTACAATTTGTTCATTTGTCTTCTTGTGCTTCAGAACACCTTCTGCAACAGTGTGTGGCTAGTGGCACAAGCCTGTATGGTGAATCTTTTATGCGTTTAACATTCACCAACTGCTTCACCTTGGAAAGGCGGCACAATAGATAGGCCCGCTGTGGGCACATTCAGCGTTTATCTCAGAGTTCGGCAATGGGAGCATCCTGAACCTTGTAACAGCAGCTAAAGGAGTGCCACTACAAATTCTTGCACAGGCATTAATGGCTCAACAAGTGGATGCAATTGTAAACGCTGACAAGCTGCCTCAAAAACTCACAGAAATTGCCAAGCGACTTGTATGAGCCCAGGTGAAAATTTGTAACTGGGACCAGTTGTGAATCTAACTGGTTTCAAATGGTCCAAACTGGTTTCAAATGGTCCAAACTGGTTTCAACTGGTCCCAGTTGGGAGGCAACTGTCGCAGTTGGGAGGCAACTGGTCCCAGTTGGGAAAGTAACTGGTTTCAATTCCAGGTCAACTGGTTCCAGTTAGAAGTCAACTGGTCCCAGTGTGGAAGGCAACTGGTTTTAATTCCAGGACAACTGGTTCCAGTTAGAAAGCAACTGGTTTCAATTCCAGGTCAACTGGTCCCAGTTAGACGGGAACTGGTTTCAATTCCAGGTGAACAGGGATTAGTTGCCTTCAACTGGTCCCAGTTCACCTGGTTCCAGTTCAACTGGTTCCAGTTAGAAAGCAACTGATTCAATTAAAGGTCAACTGGTCCCAGTTAGAGAGGAACTGGTTTCAATTTTAGGTGAACTGTGACCAGTTGCCTTCAGCTTGTACCCTGGATAGTCAACTGGGACCGATTGATTTGAACTGCTGCCTAGCTGTTAAAGCCATGTGGCACCGTGTAATACGAGCTGGTACCACTAAGCTTTCAACTGAAACTAATTTCTTGATCTGTGAGAGCTGGTTGGCCTTGAGCCTGTCCCCAGCAAGAAGTGCACCTTGGTCAACATTCAAATTGGTTTATAAGAGGGGGTGGGGGGGAATGAAATTATCTCAGCCGCTTGGTAAAAGTGGAATTCAAAGTCAAGTTATTGAATCACCAGCTTTGATTAACTCAGATCATCACACTTGTAAAGCCAAAGGCTATCTTCAGACCTTCGTAGCACAGGTTCAGTGTCCTTTTAGGTGTAAACAAAATGTATTATTAAATAGACAGTACATGTGTTAATCATGTTGCAGAGATGTTGCAATCAGAAATTTTATTTTATGTTCGGACCGATGCAAATCCTGCCGATCTTGCTACAATACTCGTGCCTGCAGCCCGGCTGAGGGAGACGGCTTGGTTGACTGGTCGTGAGTTCTTAAATCGTAAAGAGTCTTCATGCGTCTCACAGAATGAGTTTGTGCTGATAGACCCAAACACTGATGCCGAGATCCGGCCCGAAGCAAGCGTCTCAGCCACCAGTGTGACCACAAATGGACTCAGGACTAATCGTTTCAGTCGTTTTTCAAGCTGGCCTAGACTGATGCGTACAGTGGCATACCTCATACGTGCTGCTGACAACTTTTGGTGCCCTTCTCATGCCGAAACAGCTGATCTACCATGTGGCTGCCTTCGAACAGGACAGCTATCTGTGGAACATTTGTCTCTTGCGAAGAATCTCATCATTCGCTCCGTCCAACTAGACGCATATGCAAATGAGCTCGAGTGTTTGTCACAGGGGAGAGGAGTCCGGAAACCAAGTCCACTTTCGAAACTGGATCCTTGTATTGACGACAAAAGCTTGCCGAGAGTTGGTGGTCATTACGACAACGCACAGCTGAGTCAAGAGGAGCGGAGACCTTTCATCATACCTGGTAAACACCCCGTCGCCTTGCTGCTCATAAGGTACTACCATGAGCAGATCAAGCACCAAGGTCGGCACATTACTGAGGGAGCAACGCAGAGCTGCAGGTTTCGGGATCATCGCAGCAAAACGCTGAATAGCGTCGTACATACACGGGTGTGTCATGTGCTGCAGGCTGCAAGGAAGACAGCTGGACCAGAAGATGGCAGACCTGCCAGTTGATCGACTCAGTACAGAACCTGCATTCCCATATGTGGGGGTTGACGTTTTCGGACCATGAAACGTGACTGCACGTCAAACTAGAGGTGGAGAAGCCAGCCGCAAACGCTGGGCTGTGCTGTTTACGTGCGTAAGCGTTCGGGCGGTCCACATCGAAGTCATAGAGTCCATGGACGCTTCAAGTTTTATTAATGCTCTCAGGAGATTTTTCGCGCCCAGAAAACCTGCGCAACAGCTGCGATCCGACTGTGGAACCAATTTCGTCGGAGCATGTTCAGAGGTCAACCTGAGGACTAGTGGTCTCGACAACGACAAAGTGCAAGCATTCCTTTCAAGCCAAAATTGCAGTTGGGTGTTCAACCCTCCTCATCCGTCTCACTTCGGAGGAGCTTGGGAGCGGGTGATCGGAATCGCACGTCGTATATTGGATTCAATGTTGTTAGAACACAGACAGAGCCGTCCCAGCCATGAAGTTCTGGTAACATTTTTGGCAGAGGTTGCAGCAATCATAAATGCTAGACCACTTGTTCCTGTTTCAATGGATCCAGAATGCTGGGACATCTTGTCTCCGTCTACACTCCGCACCCAGAAGGTTGATGGAGACACCTTACCACCTGGCGAGTTCAACGTCAAGGATCTCTACAGAAGTCAGTGGCGTCAAGTGCAGTGGTTGGCAGACCCCTTTTGGCATTGTTGGCGATGTGAGTTCTTCGACAACGCTTCAGAGCCGTCGCAAGTGGCAGGATAGCCATCGAGACCTCAAGGAAGGTGACATTGTGCTCCTAAGGGACAAACAGGTTCACCGCATCGAGTGGCCTATGGGTGTGATTGTGAACACTTTCCCGAGTGCAGACAGAAAAGTATGAAAAGTAGAGATCAAGACGGCGACCAGAGGAGAACTAAAAACATTCCGACGGCCAGTCACTGAGACCGTCCCTCTCAAGTGAAGACTGATCCGAAAACTCAGTGCGTTTATTAAGTTTGTAAATGTTACGTTATAGTGTCATAGTGGTACCTCAAGATACCAGACGGGGAGTGTGCTGTTACTGCGGTGTAGTTGAATTTGGACTTGCTCGGGTTAGCCGCATCGCGTTAGCATCAAACAATGCCGCGTGTATTTTTTTTTACTTGTTCAATCTGGAATCATGATGTAACGCACTACTATGAAGCACAGTCTTTTACGGTGGTTGTTATGAACATAGAAGTTAAGTACAGTATTTCTATGACATCCAATCGTTCGCTATCTGAGCAGTGGCCACTCTGAGGCACGCCATGAAATCAGAATGGAGATTGCTATTCTGAACAAAATGTTATCAAGCGTGTGACATTTGGCCATTTCATCTGCAGCTACCTTGTTCTACTGGGGTGCCGAGAAGAAGGTGGATGTTGCTGCGGTGGCAGATAACCTGACCAATATCCTGACTGAGAAAATACAGGATTACATCAAAGCGGAGCGGCGGCTGCTGAACCAGCAGGACTGAGTGATAATAAATAAAGTCATTAGTGACAAATAAATTTCCACAACGTGCAGATGCATATAGCTAAAGCAAGGGTGCTGGCGTGCAGGGTGCAAAGAGTGGTGTGGTCAAGTGTGTCTTAATGAATGCTCTAAAATTTTCTTGTACACACCGGTTAGGTTTTGGCCTGGAGAAACAACTTCAAAGGATTAATTTGGCAAACTATAATAAGGAGTTTGTGTCGGCTGTGGTCTTTCGGCTACTGAGTAGAGCTACCGTGCGGGAGGTTGTGAGAGTAGAAAAGAGCAAGCTTGTCTGCTTGCCCTATTTTCACAATATTTCGCGTAATCTGAAAGACGATCGCGGGAAATTCGGAGTGACCATGGTTTTCAAACCTGACTTTCAATTGCATAGGTTAATGCCCTTTTTGTCAGATAGGTAGGGGTGTCAGAAGCAGCACAGGGAGCAGTCAGTGGCTTGCGACCTTGGAGTTGTGTACGAAGTCCCTGCGAGTTATGGTGCTAGTTATGTGGGTCAGACTGCGAGGTCTATTAATGATAGACTATGTGAGCATAAGAGAGCGGTTAAAAACAAGAATGAGTATTCAGAGTTAGCTAAGCATGTTTCCCAGTGTATTGATTGTAGCATTCACTGGGAAGAGACAAAAGTTCTGGATAGGGAGCAAGACTGCTATAAACGTCTGGTAATAGAGTCCTTAAACCCTCAGCACCCAGTGTATGATATTTGCTACGCCGATTTCGAAACCTAAAATCTCAGATTCGTGTACATGTGGATGAATGGAAAACCCATAGCTTCACTTTTGATACAGTAAAAGGAATTTTCACATGTGTCTAGTCTGAAAAAGCGCCGCTTGGTGACTTCTGGACGCTTTTGAAAGATGGCCGATTCAGGCAGCGAGCGGGCTGGCGTCCCGACGAGATCTTTCTACGTGAAAAATGGTGAGATGTCCTTTTACCTAACGACTGCGTCAACGTTATTCTACATTAGTGGTGTGATCACAGGAGATGATCATTGGTCACATCTCGATTTTTTAGGCTCGCCGGTAGCGTCTCAATTTTGAGCGTAGCGTTTTTGATACAGTGGGCGCTACTTGAGGCTATATATTTTTATCATTTACACTATGATTGTATTGTTAGCCTTAAATTTGTGTCAAACTCCTTAGTACAGAGGCCTAATTCCACTTTGCTTTTTTCAGATATCACAAAGAAAGACATTCTGGAACATGTCGTCACTGATGAAGACGTGAGTGACTTTAGCGATCTCTCCGAAAGTGAAGGCGAGGACTGGAACCCCCTGAATGTGCGGAAACCGAAGACGAAGATTGGGACCTTCCTCAGACTGCAGGTCACGAGGAGGCAAATGACGAGGAATAAGAGCTGGAAGACTTCTGCGGCTCATTCATGGCATCGTCGTCTCTTCCAGGAAACAAATGGAAAAAAGATCTGCTCCAGGTACCACACCCAGATTTTTCAAGGACATTCAGTGAGTCGGACGATTTGGAATCTCCTATCACGCTCTTCAGGAAATTCCTTGCAAACGACATGCTAAAGAGGTTAGTGGAGCACACAAAGCTCTACAGCATGCAGAAGTACTGGAAGTTTGGTCAAAACCACTGCTTTGAAACTTGAGCAGTATATTGGTATGTACCTACAAATGGGACTGGTGAAAATGCCCAACATCAGGTCCTATTGGGAGCAGGGCACAAGGTACTCACCTACTGCAGATACAATGTCTCATAACCGTTTTTTGAAACTTATGAAGTCGGGTTAGTTCTCCCCATGCGTATCCACCACATGAGGGTATGCACATCTTCGTGGATTGATGAGTGCGCAGATACGCTGTTTGTGAATGTGCTCATTTTGGCTCCTAAAAGACCTCACGCACATATCCAAAAAAATATTAATGTTTTATGCCAGAGGAATTAATGGGGTGCCAAGAAAGCACCCAAAAATTGTCTCATCACACAATCGAATTCGAAGTGACCACGCTATGCAGTATGACATGACATGTTCCTGAAGGATGACGGGCGATTAGGAGCCGGAAATCGTTTTCTTCAACGAGTGTTACAACGCCGCGAAGTGAATGGAATGAAACTTGACTGCTAGGATTGCACTCAAAGAAGAAATTGTTATGTATTGTTTTGTATGGCTCTTAGTGCCACCTACATTGTCGCTTATATCTTCAATAAAAGGCCAGCCCGATTAGAGCAGCCATGCAGCCACGCCAGACGCTTGCCTTCGCAAGCAACGTGTCTTTGTGACATTCCTACTGGAACACGACGCATCAAAAATTATGAAACATAAAATAGAAAAATCCCTCGTTTCACTAATTTGGAGTAGGCAAAAGTTAATGAGAGCCTCCCAAGACAAGTCGTGTAGGCATGAACATGGGCAGAAAGCTTTCTTGATCAGGTGCGACGCCTTAAAACAGAGGGTTATCCAGAGTGTTTTTTGAAAAAAGCTGCAAAAACCCTTGTTTCAAAGGTTAAAAAAAAAGAAACAGAAGGGAAGCGGCCGACCAGAGAAAAAAGATCAAGACCAGTGGTAATCCCCTACGTCCACGGGCTGTACCACGGCCTAAAGAGAGTCACCACACACTTTGAGGTACCCGTGGTGTTCTCTGCGCTATCAAAATTGTAGTTTGTACTCATGAGTTAACAACAAAAAGAAAAAACTGAGGCTTGCGCCAAGAAACACGTTGCATAGTTCATTGAATGGGCAACGTCAGTTGTACACGAAATACCTATGACTGGCAGAAAAGCGTATATAGGGCAAATGGGGAAGTGCATCAATGACAGGGCATGCGAACATACCATATCTGTTAGAAGTTCCCCATCGGCTAATTTAGCAATTCACTGCGATAGGTGTCCGTGTGTGCCTAATCTTGACGAAACGAAAATAGTTGGAAAACTAAAAAACAAAACTGAGAGAGAATTGTTCGAGGCCTACTGCATTAGAGTAAAGGGCGAGGATAGCTGCACAAGTGCATTGTCAGTGCACTTAACTGAGAAAGGGTTTGCCTTTTTGTCTCGGAAGCCTGAATTTGTGTACAAATAGTAAGTGTGTTTCAATAAACGTTCAGCTGTAAGTTAGCACTTGGTCCTGTCTCGTTTTCCTCATGTTACACATTTTTGAAAAACCGGAGAAGACAGACGAAATAGGGGACAACACACATACACAATGTGTAACATCAACCAGCTTCGCCTGCCTACTCACTCTATCTTCAATTCCTCGTGTCCTTGTTTTTTAGGCGTTTTACAAGTTAAACTAGCCCACCTATACATTTCATCTTGCACACCTCACTGGTTTTTGAGATAAGCCTTCTAAATCATTTCAGAGGTCTCCGATTTAGATTTGCCGAGTTTGATGTAAAATTGATGTTTGCTCCCGCTATGGTTTGCAGTCTAAGAAGAGATTGCTATTATGCTCGTGCATATGGTCAAACAAACTCGTATAGCGCAGTTCCAAATGCTCCCAGAGTGACGCCCCTTTGCATAGTGACGCTGGAAGGTCCCTGCAAACTCCTGCACGCGCATCACTGTGCTGCCATCTGCGTTTACACTACAAAATCAGCCTCAGAACTTTTTGATCACACCTTGTAATGTACCCATGACTAATGTGGGATGTTTTGAAGTGGCTGAGTATACAGAGATGTGTGCTTGCCCCTCTACACATTTTTGGCACTATTCTCTTTTTATGTAATTCAGATCTTTGGGGAATTCAAAAGGTTTGGTGGTGACGCACAGATCCAGACAATGAATGCGGTAAGGTGGTGCAGGTGCAGACGATCACTGCACTAGACGTGGCAGCGAAGAGGGTGGAAAAGGACACCTGGGACATCCTAGAAGGGCTGGACACATGCAGCATAAAGGATCGACATTGTGAGAGCACTGTTACATTGATGCAAGAAAACTAAGCTTTCATTATTACATTGCATTCTATAATTAGTTTTTTTTTTGTTGCTTCGTTTACACTGCAGTGATGACCACACTGGCCTTCTTGGTCACTCTACCAAGAACTGTGAGGGAAGAGTCATTCTCGTTCATCAAGAACATGGCAATGGAAACCTGTGCAATGCTAGTCTAACAGCTACCTGTTTTTTTTCTACCGTGTTGCAATGAATTCGTGAACCACATGGCGCAACTCCAATTTCAACATTCAACCTGATGCTCACAAGAAGCACGACAGATCAGGCATAGAAAGAAGTTTAAGAAAGAATAGTCGGTAGTCAGCTGTATGTTATGTCGTGTCCTTCTCTGTTTCTGTGTGTTCAAGCTGACCTTTAACAGGCATACCATGCATGTGTATAGGATGGCTGCTTTGCTATACACTCATTACTACCACATTGTTCAGCCTCTGCAGCTTGTCATTTAAATTTTAAATTTTCTGATAAATATCCAACCCCCTCAAGGGCAGATTTCCATGACTATAAGCAAATCAACTGTCACACTCACCAGTATCGTAGTGAATGGCGCGGTTGCCAGCAGTAATTTTGGGAAGGTCAATTTCCTAGTAGAGAAGGCACAAACAGTATACCCCTTATACATAGAGGTGAGCATACTCCGGTAGTCGAGGTATATGATATGAGACTTTTATTTAAAAGCCATAGGGCTAGCTGCGGGCAACCAGTTTAAATTGTAATTCATTGAGTGCTAACTGAACTATGCAAGCAGCTCATCATGGCTGCATTTTGGGACCAATAGACGTTACCTTCTCTGGCTGAAGGCACCATGGTTCTCCAAATATCCCTCTGTAATCTGGAATGGAGATCCGGATAATGTTGGCCTTTGCATGGTGCAAGTGGAGGACCAGCGCATCAAGGATCACCACCCAGTGCACACAATCCTGGTCACATTCTGCCTGCACTGGGTAGCCGACATTTGTCATCAACTGGGAGCCAGAGGGTTCCATGCTCTCCTAGAGCACCTGCTGGGGCTACAGGCTACTAAACCGACCGCCATGGTCTTGACGACGCCATCAACAATGAAAGAAACCTTGAAAAAAAAAAAATGTCTTAGCCTGAGGCAGGCACGTAGCCAGGAGGGGGAGGGGAGAGGAGGCCCCAGCAAAATGGAAGATTTGGGGGGGGGGGCTCCATGGGCCGTCCCCCTGGCTACGTGCCTGGCCTGAGGAACAGTGCACACCTGGACTAACATTGTCTATTTAATTTAAGATGATATATGTGGCAGTATGGTGGCAATGTGTGATACATCTCTCCCATATCTCCATCAGGCATATTCTGAAAGAGGAAGAAATATCTCTCAGCAGAAACTAGTGGGAATCCATAAAAGGAGCAGTTTTTCTCCGGCAGCAGAAAGGGGTAGGAAATTTTCTCCTCTGTAGCTGGAGCAGTTTTTGCTCCAGAATTGAAATTAGGTGGCAAGTTTTGTCCCCTGCGGGTGGAGCATGTTTGTCGCCTCTTGCAAAATTGAGCGGTAAATTTCTTCCTCAAACGGTGGAGCACATTTTTACTCGGAAGAAAATGGGTGGTAGGTTTCTTCTTTTGGAGAGGACTAAGTTTTTCTCCATTTGTAAATATGGGCAGCAAATTGCATCTTTTTGTGGGGAGATATAGGTAGGACTTTTCCTCCTTTCAAAGGGGAGGAAATTTCCTACATGCCTAAGATAGAGGTGAGAATTTTCCTCCTTTCAAGAGGGAGAAAATGTTCTGCATATCTAAGATAGAGGTGGGAATTTCCCTCTTTTCAAGGGGAGAAAATTCTCTCCATGCCTAAGATAGAGGTGGGAATTTTCTCCTTTCAAGAGGGAGGAAATTTTCTTCAAGCCTAAGATAGAGGTGGGAATTTTCCTCCTTTGAAGGGAAAAAAATTTCTCCATGCCTCAAATAGAGGTGGGAATTTCTCTCCTTTCTGAGGGAGCACGTTTCCTCCTTTGGGGTAGTAAAAATGGGACATATCAGTTTGTCCCTTTAGAGAGGAACTACTCCTCCCTTTTAGAGTGTATAATCAAAACTAACTTTCTGGCAAGAGATGCAAGTTTGCTCTGGTTTTGTATCATTTTGGCAAGTCCCTTGAAGGCCGATTGACTGACAAATGGGAATCATTTGGAGTCATTATTGGAGAAGCAGGAGCAGAAATAACGCTATGACACATCCTTGAAATGCAGTTCTCGGACCTGGAACCTCCAGCAGCCGGGGCCACAACAAGTACTCTCATGTCAGAGGCTGGTATCTTCGGATACATTTGGTTTCTTTATCGTGCTCTCTCCGTGCGAGATCGGGGAACAAATCAGTACAGAACAGCCATTCATGCCAAGCTGGCCACTCTACTCGCAGCTCCACCTTTCTCAACCTCTAAGTCCGACTTCTCCAGGGCCGGCCAGTCCTACTCAGGCTGGGCATCTGATGCGGCGTATCTAAGCATGGTTGCTGCTTTGGATATGTTTTTCTTTCGCTTCCCAAACCACAAGTTCGCAACAGTAAGGGTGGGGACCATGGCATCCCGGTATAAAGATTGTTCAGCTTTTACCGCTCTCGGTCAAACACTGATGACCACTGGAATTCCCATCGAGGAACTTCATCAATCGATGCTTGTTCGAGCAGTTGCAGAAGAAGCTGTTGAGATAATGCGAGAGACCGAGGAGCTGGCGAATGAATACTCCTACTCTGCTTATTTCTCTGACCTTCGACTGGTGGCAAAATCTCCGTATTCTGCCATGTCCAACCCCTGCTCCACCTCTGGCTCCACTGTCTTGGGAGTTTACTCTTGTCTGAATGGTCACTCAATGCGAGGCACCTCAGTGACAATAGCTTAAACCCCATCTTGGCTAACACAGCTTTGTTAGCCTTTGTAAGATGCAGGTCTACAGGTTTTGGATGTCATTCGTTGACACGTAACAACAGGCGACTCGGGGAGAGAAGGAGCTCGGCAAACCAGACCCCTCAGTGTCTGTAGCAGGAATGCCAACGTTTATGATTGCTGCGGATTGCAACCTGACCAAAGGGCGCAGGCTGATGTACACGGCATTAGCTCAAATTACTGAAATTAGAGCAAGAGTGCAAGCGAGCTGGTTCAATACTGACATGGTACACAAGGAGCGGGAGATCAAACGGGACGGACAACACAAAGTTTTATGTCGTCAGTCTCATTGTCCCCCAGCTCCTGGGTTACCATGTCAGCCTAAATTAGGCTGTAATTTTTGTACCGACCCAAGGTCGACCATTAAGAAATAAAATTAGTGTGCACGTAGCTGCAGAAACTTTTTTGTGTG
The DNA here is from genome assembly GCA_037355805.1 of Ixodes ricinus. NCBI lineage: Eukaryota > Metazoa > Arthropoda > Arachnida > Ixodida > Ixodidae > Ixodes > Ixodes ricinus. The sequence goes on from JAZHYW010005324.1 coordinate 19,306, forward strand.
CAGGGCCCATTCAGTAGCATCAAAACTATTCAGCGTCACGGCTTCCCACATTCTAAAACATTGTACCCGGCTTGCGCTATGAATTAGTGATCTACTATATCAAATCGATTTATTCTGGCGTCATTTGGGCTAAGGCATTGTGCTTGTTATTCACTGACTACCTTTTATTGAATTTATAAGGATATTCATCTCCTACACTTTTCAGATGGTGTTACATTTGCCACACAGAATGCGAGATCTTGGGTCACTTTCCCAGATGTTCGTAGCCAGGGTGGTACGTTGCTTGACACGAACACTGAAAATACAGCGTGTGCAGGGCGCACTGGGTTTCTTTCTTTTTCCCTGAGATATTAATAGGGTATTTTTTATTAGACCATAATAAATTAGTGGTGAATTGAACAATGGTCTGGATAATTTTACAGGTCAGCAGCATCCCCCTTTGGAAGGCAAGTCAAAGGAAAAAGCCAGGCAGTCCAGCTGTCTAAAAAAAACAAGACGGGTGCCTGCAAGTCTGCGTTTCCACCACAATTTGTTTTTCAAGAATGTGTATGGGTGGAACGTCAAGCATTTAACACTCTGGGATCATGTTGGCAGAGAAGTAATAACCACATTCTAACTCCAATTTAAAAACCCACTTTTCTTGCGAGGCTTGCCACTTTATCTGAAGATAGGCATTTCCAATGAGGCTTGTCAAAACGCAAAAGATGTAGAAAACCAGCTGTCAGCATTTTGTTTGAATATCAAAACTCTGTTCACGCCTGTTGAAGAAAATTCATGAATATAGTCGTGGCTGCCAAACTCTCCAAGGCCTTCCTTTATTCTTCTTACTTTTGGATGAGACAGAGATGTATTATCTATGAGATGCAATAACCCTTGGTCCTTTGTTTACCATACCTGCAAGTTTCTGGAAAAAAAAAGTTTGCTACCAACTGTTTGATGGACTGCAAAGATTAGATCCCATTCTTTGAAATTTTGACAAATTGAGAGATGATGGACCTTGTGAGGGAACACAGATACAGAAACAAAAGAATAGGAAGTGACCGCATATTCCCCGACAGGTACAGGGTGCGGCAAGCCGTGTTGGCCCAGCAGTGTTTTAGCCGGGCGGCAGAGAAGCAATGTAGGGAAGCCCGCAGTACATTAGGCTGTTAAACAAGATGGAAATGGACTGCCACATTTCCTACTGTTGCACTACAAAACACTGTTTATTTCCATCATGGCGGTCAGTTTCATAGCTAGTGTTTCATGTTTTAGTAAATATCAATAAGACAAAAATTAAACCTCTGAGCCAGTTTTCTCAAAATCAAAGTAGACTGAGAAAAAAGAATAGAAACTGCCTTTAAATATCAAACAAAACAGTTTCATGGGAAGAGAGTTTTTGTCTACAGCTTTAATTTCTGTTGACCAAGATCCCAGCTCCCGATAAACTGTCAGTGAGGCATCTAGTTTATTCAAAATAAGCTCAAATTTTCTACCTGGCACCAAAAATTTATGTTAAAAACGCTAAAACCAGCAATATATAAACCTGCAAAGAAAAACTCAAAATTTTGATGAAAAATAAACCACAAAAACAGAGAACCCTATTCATGGCTTAACAGGCAAAAGACACCTCATGCAAAAAATTTGACCCCTTTCAATTAGCATTAAACTGAGCCAGCTAATGTTGCTGCTGACTGTTCAAGCTAAGCATTGAATAGCAAGTTAATTGCTCAAGTTTGATCATATCCAGAATCTGAGTAGACCAGTGGCGAAACAAAGCTGCTCCTAGACTACTATGAGCGCTACTTCCGACAAATGGGATTCTTAAGAAAATTCAAAAATAAGGAAGCCATATATTGATCGGATATCGGAAGACCTCATGATCACAATTGGCTCATTTGAAACACCGGACCAGTGCAACACTCGTCTGAAAACGATTTAAACACGTAAACGGCAAGCAGTATGCCACAACGGTCAATCTAGAGCTGGACCCGTCAACGTGCCATACGAAGACAAGCTTGACCAGAACCAGAATGATGGACGACAGCATTGAGCCTGAGATGACCTGAAACGTTAATGGGGCCACCTACAAGGTGCCATCTTGCAGCCAGAAAGGGCAGCAGCAGCAGGTGCAGCGGTTGACACAGCCACGACTACACCTTGAAGCTCTCACGAGGAAACTCCCGAGACAGGAGCCAACGTAAACACTCGTCCAGGCTGGCTGAACTCAACTCGCTAACAACATATAAGAATTTTTCGCTGAAATGACATAACTGGCAGAGGCAAGGGAAGAATGCCGAGTCCACCGGGAAACTCTAAAGGAAAAGAGGTGCCAAGCAAAGGAGCTGAAAGAAGAGATGCGCCGGGAGCTGAAGAAAATACACAAGGAAAAAACAGAGACTTCTCACAATAATCCTCGCACGGCTCAAGCCCTAGACAGAAGACTAGTGGAAGGAAGTAATAAGCTCTAACAATGATACCCAAGAACAGTAAAGAATATATGGTTTTGTTAAAAGGTAAGTGAACCACTTTTTGCAATAGTCTATTTATGATCATAACTCAAACCATCGGCTCTACCATTCCAAAAGCCAAACATGACATTTATATGCGGCCAATTTCTCTATTAAAATTGGCAAAAAAATCGACACCAGATGGTGCCATCGGACAAGAATGGCAGAACCCTGTCTTTGTGCAATGGTGCCTGCCATCTTGTGTCAGCGATAGTTTCGAGGTAATCAATCCAGATCGACAGGCCACTCAAGCGAGAAATCACGAATTCGGACCAACACAGCATGAACCCCAGACAGCCTTGCAAAGTGGGATAGATCCCCCACATCTGCCAGATGCCCTTACTACACAAACATCCCTACCAACAAAAAATACATAAACTGGATTATGGAACAGGAAAATCTAACTGGATTTAAAGTTCCGGAACTTGAAATCCAGTTCAGATTTTCGACGATAACGTTCGCGATAATCCGACGTTTGATTGGCGTTTCAAGATCAAGTGCGGCGTTGGCGAATCACGACCGCCAGATTTCTCGCCGACTTTTTCGCCAAGTGTTCAGATTAGGGCCCCTGGTCGGGCGAAGCCAGGACACCTGTGTACGAGAAGCAGGGGCCGAAGCGGTATATTGCCTCACCCGAGGGGCCCCGAAGGGTCCAAACATACCCTGGGCTCAGCTCAACCACCAGGATCCCCATTTCCCCGAACACAGGTTAAGCCACGCACAGCCAGGCGTGGGTGGACGTGCTCAAGTTCCCACATGGCCCGGGGTTTGTAGTGACGCCACTTAAGAAGCACCCACTAAAGCATGTGCTTCCTGCGTGTGGGTATGGCTGACCCACGTGCCAACTATAGGTAGCTGAAAGTTCCTCATAGTAAAATAAAAAGCAGCGAAAAATTTTCCGTTTCTTTATTATGATATATTTAAGAGTGATCATGCCACAGAGAAGTGAGGCAATTTGCTTATGTTAGCTTATAGAAAGTTCCTTTTGCTGCTCTTACGTTCACATATACTCACGAGTTACAAAACGGTGAGTGTATGTAACAAAGCTAAATTTTTTAATGAATGCTAACTTCTGCCTAAAACAAAACGATAACTGGTGTCATAGGCATTGATGTCGGTCTTGCAGCACGATTGAATGCTATTGTGAGACTGCTTTGATTAAGTACACTGTGTATGTCTTTATATGTGCTTAAAGGCAGTTTCATGCGACATACATCCGGACTTAAGTCTTTCACGTTATGTCTTTTTATGTGGGGAGGCATTGTTTTCCAGCTCGCTCAAGGTCTTTCACGTCGTTATTGTGTCCGTCTGCCAGAGTAGTAGGCAGCAGAAAGAGTATTGTCTAGTACTTTTTTTTGTACGTACTGGCTTTTCTTCGGGAGGCAGTCCAGCTGGTTCCTGAGAGGTTAATACGTCGGCGGCCAAAATGGCCCATCGGGTCTGATTTGCGTCACAGCGAGAGCAAGATCTAATTTGAATCGCACGGAGAGAGCTAAGATATCGTTCACAAACAGTTTGTCTGCAAATGCAAGCAAAGAATATGGTTTGTTCGGTACGAAACATCGTTTCCAGACGAACATGAACCAAGAAAACACAACATGTTGTGTGCTGAAAAACCGAAAAAACAAAATGCATCGTCTGCTGCAAATCGAGTGCGGCAGTGAAGTCACATCGAGCAAAGGCTGGAATTTGTGATCGTCTCATATTTCGTGATGGACCAACTTGAGATTTGCAATGGTCAACGTAAAATACTGAAGATGATTAAGCGTGCAACTAATGAACACTCTACAAATTAGGGCAAAGGATTCCTTCAAGACAAACAACACACTCTGGTTTTGAAATATTAGATTGAAATGGCCATAACGAGCTACTCGCATTTCAGATGAAGGCAATCTGATGCACAGCCGCTCGTTATGAGTGCGCCTTGACCGCTTCCAAGTGTGAACATTGATGAGGCAAGCGCAACAATTCTGGCATCCCTCCAGATATGGTCTGATAATTTTAATGTATGTTTTCCAGGTATGAAACACAGCTCAGACACCCTGGAAATAGCAAGCGCCAAGCCTCCAAATGCAACTGTAGAAGCATGCACTCCGTCGCTTTCTGCGGGCAGCTGCTCTAGGCCTCGCTTTGCGGCGGCGGCACAAGGAACTACCGTAAAATCCCGCAAGGGCGCCCTCCCCCGAGAGATCGCCTCATCCCGTTTTTCTGGCTCAATATCTGTAACATAAAATTCCAAACAGCGCCCACCCCCGATTCCCGTTGGACGCCAAGCGATGTCCGACGGGAATCGCGCATCAACGGCGCGATCGGCGGTACCAGCGTGTCCGAGAAGCGAGTTCATAGCGGGTTCCCGCGTTTCTCGTCTGCAATCTGCGCGCATACATCGGCTCGCGTAACACGCTTAGTTCCCGCGTGTATATTGCATCGTGAAATGCGTAATCTGCGAACCCGAGTTCGTAGCAGGTTCCCGTGATTTTTGTCCGCGAATCTGCAAGCGTGCTACATCGACTTTTAGCTGTAACACGCGCGAGTTGTTCCCGCGCGGTATAGTTGCATCGTGAAATGCGATTCTGTTGCGTCCGCGTGATCTGCGGTATTTGTTTTTGTGACATGCGACTTTGTAGCGTATTTCGGTGTTTTCGTCCGCGATCTGCGCGCGAGTATCGGTTTCCGTGATAGGCAAGATTGTAGCGGGTTCTCGCGTCTTTATTGCACCATGAAACTTGAATCTGCTGCGCCCGCGATCTCGGTATCCGTTCCCGTGAGACGCGAGTTCTCCGGCGGGTTTCCGCGAAGTCCTTCGCACCGTGAAACACGAATCTGCTGCGTCGGCCACTTGCAGTATCCTTTCCCGTGACACAGGAGTTTGTAGCGAATTCCCGCCTGTTTATCGCATCGTGAAACGCGAATTTGCCGTGTCCGCGATCTGCGGTATCAGCTCCCGCGTCACGTGGTTTGTAGCAGGTGCCCCAGCGCTTATTATTAATTTTTGATAAAGTTTTGCTGTGGCATCCCCAAAGATAGCCCACCTCATGTTATTCACCATTTATCTCTTCATTTTGGGTGGGCGTCCTTTCGGGATTTTACGGTAGGCGCATCATGCTATTTTCGCGCGACGTAGCAGGCCGCTCGTAATGCTCCTCTCCTCAAAACGGCCGTGGTTGTACATTGGACATTTTTATAAGTTTTGCAGCTTAATTTGATTATGAAATCATTCATATTTAGTTCACTAACAATGACTCAATTTTGTTGTTTCGTAATCTCTCTCAGCTTTTAGAAAAGTTATTCTGCAAAGTCTGGGTGATGGGGTAGCCCAGGTCACTGACATGAGACGGCAGCTGAGGGGAACAACTGGGGAAGCATACGCGGCCGCTGTACCAGAAGATTGCCCAGTGCTTCCTGTGCAAAGCACTGCACATCGTTACGCCCTGAACTCCATATAAGGTATAAAGAAAAAAATGGATCTTGTGGTAATATTTTGTACTGCATTTCACTTTTTTTAAGCTGGTCCATGCTGCTTGAGGGAATAGGTAGCAAAGTAATTATTGGGCGATCTTACAATACTGCGTTTTAGTTTCTTATACTCCGTCTCACCGTAGCTTGGCAAAAAGCAAACACTACGGTCCCCTCCAGCCAATCACCTGATTGGCTGGAGGCGAAAATCGGTCCACTTCCTGCTGGATTATGGAACTGGTTCCAGCTGGAAATAAGACAGTCCAGCTGGATTCATCCTAGACTGTCTCATTTTCAGCTGGGACCAGTTCCATAATCAAGCTGGAAGTGGACCAATTTTCGCCTGGGAGGCGAAGCACGAGACAGCTCTTACAAAAAGTACAGGGGCGAGTGTGTAGCTATAGCTTTCGCCTAGCCCAAGCAGTTAAAATAAAGGGGAAGGAGCAACTCCCCTCACACACAGACCCCTCTTTTCCATGTCCCAGATGTTGTTTGTCCCCTAGAAGCTTAGCCTGCCACTCAAAATTTCTACAAAAGCGGCACTCTTCTTTCTCCTGCTCACGGTGCTGTCTTTGACAACACCGTGAGCACCTAGCGAGACAGTATTGTCATGTGTCACGTGAGTGTAGCCCTTACCGTTTGTCCAAGTTATGATGAAACAAAGTATAGCTGCTGTTCCTTGAAACAATTTGACTGCTAAGTGTCACCAAAGTAAACCGTTGCTGTGCAATTTTTTTCAGGAAGTTTTGTAATTTTTGCAGAAACCTGGATGCATCATACTTTTACAATGCAGTTCGGCAACAATAGCTTTTGTAACCATAATGAAGAATACACCAGGCAATCCTGGTGTGACATCAGAGAAATCCTGGTGTGACACCAGAAGATCTGGTGTGCCCACCAGCAATGCTGGTGTATCGAGCACACCAGCCTGGTGTGCCCACCAGCAATGGGTGTACCTGAACACGGCCAGCAATGCTGGTGTACCTGAACACGAGCCTAGTGGACGCACCAAGACAGTCTGGTGCCACACCACACGGGGTGATGTGCCTACCGGCAGCCTGGTGTGCACAACACGCAGTTTGATGTGACACCAGTGTTGTATTTTTGCTGACTTTTCCCCCATCCGCAAGCGTGTTTTTGATTAGTTTGTGTGACGCCCCTTCACCTCGACATGGTGCCTCGTTTCCTCCCGTCTTGGTGGTCGCCGGAGACCCTGCGGCGGGCTCCTTTGTGCTCAGGAAGTGCCCCCTCGTCCCCAGCACTTTCCCGGACGGCCTTGAGCAGCTTGGGGCGGTCGCCTCTTCGTTGGGTTTCCTTTCCCTTTCCGCCGGTATTCTTGTAAGTTTGAGGAAATAAAGGAGTCATCTGTGTGAGTCGAAGCCGAAAAGATGTGTGTTGGTGCGCTTTCCTGACTTCCGACGAGCTAAAGATAGTTAGACATGGTCTGGCAGCAAAACAACGAAGAAAGCTAGTAATTATTACAGTTTTTGGTGCTGAAAACCGGGAATTAACGGCCAGATCATGCCTACTATCAGCCACGAGGGCATCGACCACCTGAAGCGAAAGATGACTACCCTGCGAGTTGCCACAACAAAGATCATCAACGAGATCAGCGTCCTGCTGGCCACGGATCCAACCGACATCGGTGACCTCGAAGAAAGATTTGATATTCTTCTACTTAAGGAGGCTTCCCTGAAAGAGCTGGACAAGGAAATCAAGCCATCTGTCGAATATGATGCTTTAGAAGAGGAGAAAATTGGCGCGGAGGGGTACGCGGAATGGATCAATGGATCAGCATAACTAAGACACGAGTCAACTGTAAGCTGAAAAACCAAGAATTGCGGAATGACAGAGCATTGCGGAACGACACGGCCAACTCCCTACAACAGTAAAGCTTCCAAAGCAAAAGATCTTAAAATTCGGAGGAGACATTCTAGTTTAAGTATTTGAAAGTCTACTTGATTGGTAGGGCTGCCGACGCGATTGAGGGACTGCAATTAAAAGCGGAAAACTTCAAGGTTGCCCTCAAGATTCTCACCCAGAGATTCGGCCAAAAAGATCTCATAATCAAACATCACATGTCGCTATTGATGGCTGTTCGTCCTATTCATGACTCTAGGAACGTGAAAGTTTTTTGCTTGAAACATCAAGCCACTGCGTTCTGCCAGCCTATTTAGTGATAAAGGTTTTTTGGGGAACAGACATATATCTCATTTTGAAATAGTTGGGTTCCTTTGCTTTCTAAAAGTTATATGAGTCATGATATCATTTGCTTGTGTTAAAGGAAGAGTAACAGGGTTTCTACCGACAGAAAAAAACCTAACCATGTCAGGGAATTTTAAGCCCCTGGAAAATGAAGGTAATTGTCAAAGAAACCCTTATGTAGGCTAAGCCAGGGAAATTCACAAATGAAAGCATCATGACAGTGTGCCAGAATGAACAAATCGTCACATTACTCAATGCATCGCAAGACGTCGCAACCTACTATTGAACGAACGGGAAGCACCACGTGTCTCCAGCCTCTAGCAGGGACGATGAATAGATCTTGTGGCTGTTGGTTTGTCGGACCTTGTCGGTGGACAATTCCGTCTATGTGTGACCTGTGCTTCACATAGATAGTTGCTTTACACCTTCTTTTTCTGTAGTTACGTTTTCAAAGTGAAAATATGTCCTTCATGTCTCCACTGGAGGCTTTTTCCCTTATGCCCCTCCATTTATTTTAAAAATGAAGTTAATAATATTATTGTTATTATTGTTGTGATATCACTGTCCAAGAAGCCTTTTAATGGGGACTGAGCCTACCCGGACGTCCTCCAAAGCACAAGCTCGGTTATACCTGTGCCGGCCAGCTCGAATGGTGCTCAGTATATGACATGCTCAAGGAAGTTCTCCTTGAGCAACATGGAAGGCAAATTCAATACCTCAGCACAATTGCCAGATTGTCACCCTTCTGTAACGGCCAGCAAGGTCAACCGAAATAGTGTGAGAAAATCCGGAAAAGTAGGGAAATTTGACAACTTGGGTAACGTTCCGATAAGCAATCTGTTATATCTTTTTTAATAGCATTCTAATATTTCTAAATATAGTTGCTGTACTCTGTTGCAGGTTAAGAATAGCAGGAGAGTGGAGAGGAGGAAACCACCTCTCCTTGCCATGATTGGTGGTTTCGTCCTCTCCACTCTTCTCTCCAGTGTAAGCTCCACTAATCTGGATAAGAGGGAGAGAGACATCTCCTGCTATTCTTGACCTGCTACAGGCTATAGGTTTGCTTGATATTTGAAATGGCAGATGTGCTCTTGAAGGGGGGGGTATAGTCTTCAATACAAGCTTGTTGTGCAGATCTGCATGAGCTACTAATTAATTTATAGCTATCTTGAGCATGAATGCTTCACTCTTGCTTTTTCCATCGTTGTTGAAAAGCAACTGTTTTCATTTCACTTTGCTTGAAAACTTAATCCACATTCTTGTGATTCATGTGGTGAAACATAATATTGGCACCATCTGTTTTATTGGTGCTCAGCACACTGTTGCTTAAACCTATACTTCTTATGTTGCAGGTTTCTTTGCACACTACGCCAAGCAGACCACAACCTGCGAGGGGGTCATCGCAGGAAGGGCAAAGCATATCCACCGCTACCTTTCTGAAAAAGTCAGTGAGCTGCATCGTCGAGAGAAAAATGGGAAAGCAGAAGAAACGTGAGTACAGAGGAAGATCTATCTATCGTCGCTGCTTGTTTTGCCAAAGGCTGTAAGAGTTGAAAAGACACTTTTGATCTTTTCCTTTTAGGTTGGATTAAGGAAGAGCCTCAGGCTTCACCTCACCACTGGCCATCCCCTTCATTCGCTTTTGCGATTTAATTAGATGACAATTTTTCCCCCAAAAATTATGCTTTTTTGAATAAAGTAATTATAACAGCAGCATTATTGTCAAACTTATCATTGTACCCTTTTTTGTGAGTAAAGCAACACCCAGTCAACAGGTGCTCTGGTATCACACCACAACAAAACCTGATGTCACACCAGAACACCGCAGCCCTGTCACAACAAAACACCATGGCCCTGATGTCACACCAACACCAGATTGCTGGTGTGAAAATGTCCCAAATCACATCCAGTGAAAAAGTCTGGTGTCACATCAAGTCACACCAGCCCTCGGCCTAGTGTATTTCTCACTAGGGAATTTTTAACAATAGTTGGATTTATCGCTTTGACATGTTGAGTTTAACGTGATGCAACTCCAAAAAGCAATTTTTTTTATGTGCCATGATACAACAGTGTCAAAATACCCCCTACACCTCCTCCTCCTCCCATCCCCTCCTCCTCCTCCTCCCCCCCCCCCCCCCGACCCTGGGAGTCTGCATGCCTGGAACTCGCCATGCCTTGCGTTTCTTAGGAAGATATGGAGATATGGGTACAGTTCCAGTGATGCTGCTTTTAAATGTTTCTAATAAACTAAAAATACAAACATCTTGCTCCTGTGGCTATTGCTGATGGCACACACATTAACCTTATTACATTTGATCTTCTTGCATTAGGTCTTTAGCCAGGCAGCACATTTCTCACAAAAAGGGGGAAACGACAATCGAGACGCTGCCTGCAGAGTGCTGGCCCGCCTCAGCAACCACCAGGCTGCCAAGGAATGTAGTTGGAGGGGCTCGGGGGGCTTGAAAGAACCGCTGTTTTAGTTGGAAAACATTCTGGCCATAATTTTTCGTATGGTAACGATTGACTTTTTCCAAAGACAGCATCTAACCCTTTGGTTGACGTGTTTATAAGCCGTGGGACATGGCATGCTAAGGCGGTCGCGATATCCTGCCAAAGGGGCCGCAAAAACAAGAAGTTCGTCGGGCACTCTGTAGATGCTGTAGGTGATAATGACACTGTATTAAAAAGAAGAAAAAAAAAAAGAAAAGCTGTGTCAGTGCTATATTAAGATGTGATTGCATGGGTGATTCAAACATCCCAAACTATTCGTTAGACCTTTTCTGTTTATCACAATGGATATGGCACTGCATTTCAGAGAAGCATCACCAGGGCAATCATAGCTGAAACGTGAGCAATCACATGGTGCAGATCAGCTTTGATTGGCATTCATACCCTGATCTTGTAAACATTATGAACATATATTTTGTTATGACCTGAATTTCCTGAAATATTGATTGCAAAGGTCTTTATATAGTTGAAGTGTATTTGGCTGCAGTATGACATGCCAACATTTAGTCTGTGGTAAAGTGTATGATTACGGGTAATAAACAGTGCAGGGACATAGACAAAGTAGAAGACGAAAGTTTTAAGTCTGCGCCGTGTATGTCTTCCGTCTTCTGCTCTGTCTGTGTCCCTGCACTGTTTATTACACGTTAAAATAGACTATCAACTAGCCCATTTGTCAACGCTACTAGACTTGTATGATAACTACAAGGGCATGCCAGCACGATATCACATTTTCCACATCCAATTGAAAAACGTTTTAGAAACTTTCAGCCTGGAGAAAATCAGCATTTCATGCACCTATTACACAACTGCGGTCCGAACAAGTCCGATGAGAACTGTGAAGCTGAATGTTTCCCCGCTTACGCTGGTGTCAAGTTGTCATCACCTCTGCCAACAGCATGCTGCAAGAGAAAGTGTGCAAGAGAATGCTGGCTAAGCAATCAGTGAAATCTTAATTTTGAAAGCAAAGTATAACCACCAAGCATGCCCTAAAGATTCAGGGTCCCGACATGTCAGACCCGATTCGGCTTCATCTTCAGGGACTTCCTTTCAAATATGTTTATGTTAAAGGCTAATTCTGACCCTTTGGCGCTTTGTCGGCCTCGTTGCTCGGGTTTAAACGTGTTTTTATTTTTGTGCTTTCGGGCTTCAGCATCTTTACTGCGCCCCAGGCTGCGCACCTTTACTGCACCCCAAGCTCCAGGATCGAGATGGAGTACTTCGTGTACGTCAAGTTTCTTTTCGACGAAGTAAAGAAAGTTACAACGTCCGGCAACGTCAAGAGGTTCCATCCAGAGCACGGGAAGGACTTCAACCCAGGAGATGTATACAGCGTCTACTGGGAAGGGGATGATAGGACACGTGGTGGTTACTACGAGGCGGAGCTTTTACACATGACAGAGACTAAAGAAGAAATGGACCACTTTCTCAGGGAGAAACGTTCAGCCACGAAGAAGAGGAAGGTATCATCGGAATCCTCTTCGTAAAAACTGAAAAGGCTACGCATGGCTGCCAAAGCCTCTGTGACCGATGAACTGGTGCGAAAGATCTCGAAAGAAGGCCACACCAAGCACGAGTTCTTTCTTTAAAGAAAGAACTATCGAGTGGTTGAAAATGAAGGCGAAAGGCTACGCTGGATAGGCTTTTCTCCGTCCTAGGCCTCCGACATGGTGGCCCGTGCCGCTGTCCGACGACTGAGAGGCAAACTCGGCCGGGTCGAACATCATTGGGCTCGATACAGGCTGCTTCGCTGATCCGTAGGGTGCGTTGCTCTCAGGAGGAGGGGCCTGAGGCCCCGGGCTACCGTCCGACATGCTGGGTGAGGCCGGCGAAACGAAATCAAAGCCCTGCGAAGTGGTGCCGTCTCCGTCGGAGGGTGGCTGAGGTATGAAGAACTGCGGGGGAGGGCCCTGGCCCATCGCCGATTCGGGCAACGCCGGGGCCACTGAAGCCGGGAACGTGGCCTTCTTGGTCGTCTTCGCTCCTCCGCCAGGGTTCAGGATGTCCACATAATTGTTTCTGAAAATGCGCTGCTTGTTCATCTGGAACCGGTTCTGGCCAGGCTTGCCGACCATCGGGGCTGCTTTCCCCCCCCCCCCCCAAGGCATCGTCGGACGGTGGCACCATCATCTTGTTCTCCGCTTCGCCCGGACCGGAGTTTTTGTCCACCCAACACTTCTTCTGGTCGTCCCACACAATATCTGGGTCCTTATCATCTGGGAGAACTATCTGATTCGACACTTTGGGAAGGAGCTTCCCAAAGATTCCCCTAGCCAGCTTTTCCCAGCCACCGGGGGCTTGGGCTTGTTGCCGGCGCTCCGCGTTCTCTCGGAGTCCGAGCCCGAGGTCTCATCTGGAGGGAGCTCCTGGGCCCCGAGGGCACCCTGGGACGCCCCATGAACCCGCTGCTGTCGACACTGTTGCGCCAGGAATCCCGGGGGTCAGCGGCACTGCTGACGCTGCTCAGCCGTTCCCGCGATGTCCACCGTGCCTGCTACTGGGCCTCGGAGTGCATGCTGGCTTGGTAGTAGTCGAAGGAGGTGGTGCCCATTGCAGACGTGGGCGAGCCGGGCGCTTCAGCAAACTGCGACGCCGTTCCGTTCATCAGGGGCTGCTGGTGCACGCAGGAGGCCGTGCCGCCACTCCCGTAGCCATAGTCTGTCCCAACCTGGGGCAAGCCTCCCAAATTCCAGTTGGACATGGGCGGCGCGCCCTGCGTGCTGAATGTCATCTACTGCTGCTGCTGCTGCTGCTGACGCTGGGACGAGGCGTACTGGTCGCGGGGGTGTCGGTCGCATTTGTGTTCTCGGCGTAGGCGGACGGGTCCTGGTAGGAGCTGTAGCTTGCCTCTGCAGCCGAGGTGTCGTAACCCTGGTAGGCTGCCCTGTAGGTACCTGAGGCACTGGAGTTGTCCTCCTGGTAGTGAGCCGCCTCTGCGATTGGCTCTTCGTGCAGCGGTGCCTCGTAGCCAACGTACCCGGCCTGTCCAGGAAAGGCCTGTCTATCCCAGCACGCCTGGAGCAGCAGGGCAAAGGCGGACAGCCACGGGGGTCGCCCAGCTCCTCGAGCTCCCCCTGCCCCTTCCCGACAGGTTGCAGATCGGCCACCCCACCACAAGCATGGTGGCGCTTGTCATCTTATCTTTCCACCTTCTCTCTCTCCCTTTTCCTCTCGCCTTCCCCTCTCCACTCTACTATATAAAGCGCAAGCTGCGCATGAATAAACGTTGTTGGCTACCAGTCGCTATCGTCATGTTTCCTGCGGCGTCGTAACAGTGTTTAATACTCCTTCACCCTGCCTTAATTCCCCATAAGTATCAGCAGTATTTGTAAAGAAACAGATACTAGAGTCTGAACATGCTCTAGAGCAGTGAAGAGAATGACTACAGGTGATCAAGTCAGCCTAATTTGAACACTCCCAACGTAATAATCAGTAAAAGTACAGTACCCAAAAGTCAAACAGTAGGATGAGCGGAATAAGTTATTTCTTTTTTTTTTTAGCCGCAGTTTACTTCAACTTTAACGAAGGTACAACAAACCACTTGATCAACGACGTCGCCAAGAAGTGGCTAAATAATGCTGGCGATCGCAATGGCGGATGCAACGAGCATCACAAGCGGTAGTGGTAGCTTTGGAAAGTTGGATAAATGTTGAGCAGCTGTACACAGCTTCACATCTCTAATATTCTGACAATCTATGGGGTGTTCTCAAGCTTGCTCTCCAGAAATTCTTGACAGCTTGCTGAGAAACCATCAGATTTCCTGGCAGACTGATAAGTCATAGGAGTAGAACTTGTTAAATACTTGTGACTAGTGACGGGACACACTTTTTCCGAACCGAGATTCGAGCTCGAATCAGAGGATTCGTAAAGGTTCGAATAATTGACCGAATCTTGTAGCAATTCAAATGGGTCGGATAGATCCGGAACATTGCCAGACCACCTTGTAAAGGTTATAAATGTTATTGTCTTGTTCTTACAAAATACTAAAACTGCATAATAACAATTTAAAATTCTAGAATTATCTAATATGTGAAAATAAAAACCGTATCTCTTCAATTTGACTTCTGAAAATCACAGCGTCACAAATTAAGACACAATAAAAATTAAGTTTCGGTTTCGTATTCAAATGAATATTAACACTGTTTCAATATTCTCGTAAACTGAAAAACACAAAACGCAAAACGACACATGAGACTCAGCACATCATAGAATATTATGAGGATCTGGGACCATTGGGTTATTTTACTGTGTTTAGTCTGATTCAAGTCGAATGTTTTCATGCAAATAACTTACGTTTTGTGTTTGACATAATAAAAATTCCCTTGGGCACCGCTGTCTCGTGTTCCTATGCAAATAAAAAAATATGCACAAAGTTTTGTTTTTACCGTTGGACGATGAAGCCACACAATTCTTCGGCAAGATCGGCAGACCGGGAATTCCAAATTTCACTGTAAGCATATACAGTCAAACCTCGATGTAAAGAAGTCGGTAAAATTCGGAATTTACTTCGTTACATTGAAATTTCGCTACATAGAAATTCGAGGCTAACCTTAAAGAAAGTTTCCACAAATGTTTCTCGGGTGCACAAAACTCACCGAGGACGCCTTTATTTTGGTTGAAAGTAGTCCGGCACCTTTTTCTAGGCCACTCTTGGCATTATTACTGGCATCACACGACGACGACGTTCGCATAGCCAGACGGCCTGCATTGCGTCTTCGTCTTGCTGTGTGATCGCGAACCGCCTCAAGACATCGATCGCGTCCACCACTTCACGGTCACCGGGCACATCTCAGGTGTCTTGCTCATAAGACTCGATGTCGTCCCTGTCTTGCACATTCCCACGAACATCGCTAGCTATCGCCTCGTCGGTCACCACCTCCGTCGCAATGACAGCAGAGTCGGCGTATAGAAAGTCGTCGAGGTCGACGTTGTCAGGGGCGGCTCCATCGCCTTCGGGGCTCCATCGCCCAGGACAACGAGAAACGCACGCTTTTAGTTAGGCCGTCAGGCTTCGAAACGAACTACGCAGCGCGAACGAAGCTGACGGACGAAACTACGGCGGCTCTAGTGTCCTCTAGTAGCCGTTCTGTACACCACACTCGCCAGGTTTGGCCCGTTTCACCCTTTGAGCTTTATCGGGGGCTCATTTCAACGCATGTGCTTCCCAAAATCTCCTTTGGGACCCAAAAGTTAGTGAAAAATTGTCCATGAAACTTCGTTACATCGAAATTTCGGCAAACGGGACTTCGTTACGTAGAGGTCAAAAATACATGGCGTGCATACACTTGCGGTTAGAAAACGTTATGCATTTCGTTACATCGAGGGTTTCGTTACATAGAAGTTCGTTACATCGAGGTTTAACTGTAGCTTTAACTTGAGAACATTTATTACCCGAGCCAATGCATATAGGAAAAGGGGTCTTTTTGATGTCCAAAAAGTGTCCTATAGGTTTGGTATAGTGCACACATAATTGTGATTTGCACAGAATTGAAGCTAAACTGAAGCGCTGTAATTTACATTGGAATGGCGCACTAACACAGGTGCACTCTATGCATAGGTGATTTCGTTTTGGCTTTAGGACTGCAGTGTGTTTTTCCAATAAATCAGTTGTAAGGCAGCACTGTCTGTGAACATCCTTATCTTGTTCTTCATTTTTTGGATGCTCTGTTGTTTGTATGTTCTATTGACTGTGTGAGGTAAATATAAAATGCAGCCGACTAATGGAAATTATTGCAAGTTTCAGAACTATACCATTAGCATTAGTGTTAATTTAGGCATAAAAAAATTGCACAGACAACTTTGCAATGATCCAAATGTTTAGTATATGCTCATCACCTATATTATTATCCCTAACTTTTCGGTTTATATGTCAGATCCAGCACTGACAACTCCGCTAGAAACTCAAGCATCCAGTTCCAGCAGCAGCAGACCATCCAGTGAACTCTGCCCAGCTGGGCCAGAGAAGAACCTCCCTTTACCACCCAAGCTGGCAAAAGATAAACTTCAATATGGGTTCATTTTGAGAAATCATTAAATAACCAGGTTGAAGTGCAATGTAAACACGGCCACAAGTCTGTACAACTTGTAAAACAAGGGGAGTGCCAGAAGCTGGGAACTATAGCGCTTCATACTCAATTGAAACGAAACCATCCCCAAATATTAAAGAAGAATTTTACAGCATCGACAACAACAGCAACACTGCCAGCAGCCTCATGTGTTACCAAACCACCCCAGACTTCACTGACCCTACAAGAGACCATGAACCGCAAGCAGAGCTGAGGTCCGGCACGTCCATTGACAATAGTGCACAACCAACAACTGGTAGAATTAATTTCTAAATCGATGAAGCCCTTTTTCATGGTCGAAGATCCTGCCTTCATAGATTTCATCGGGTGCTGGTTCCGAAGTGGAACGTACTGAGCAGGGGCTACTTTGTCAACACAGCCATCCCAGCTCTCGAGACTGCCATAACGGAAGCTTTAAAGATCCAACTCAAGGGTAGCACAGGGGAAGTCCATCTAACAACAGACATCTGGTCTAGTTGTCAGGTCCACAACTTTGTTCGTGACAGTACACTGCGAAGCTCATGACTCCAAAGGACCCCTGGCCACGAAGAGCACAGTCCTTGATATGTCTGGGTTTGGACAGCAACACAAAGCCAACAACATTGGCCAAAAGCTCGAGGAAGTCGTGGACAAATGGTTTGTCCCATTGGGGCAGAAAGGTGGGCACTGTGACCAGTGACAATGTGCAGAATGTCATAAAGGCACTTAAAGGGGCCCTCCGGAGCTTTCTGAGATCGTCTGTTTATGTTGTTATATTGCGTAGTAGGTGCAAGTTAATATGTATACAACGTTTTAGATTACAAAACCGTTTATTAAGCAGATGCCAGTAGAAATATATCGAGACTATTTTCTCTTGGAAGACAATCCCCCATTCCCTGCCCATTGCTAAAACTTGACCAATGGAAATGCTGCATCTCGCGGTGAATGCGAACGTTATTATTGCAACACTTTTTAAGCTTGCTGTAAATTAGAAATTGAGAAAAACGTAAACTGATTGTGGTGCGGCAAACATAGTTTGCAATTATCGTTCCAAAACCAGCGAACAATGCTTTCTCCCTACAAGCTTGTTGCTAGGGGTGATGCATCGGCGCGTCGGCTCGTCTGCTTCCCGGGGCGTGTGCAGGCGTGCGTTTGCGGGACACGTGTTTCTTCTTCCCATGGATCCCGACTCCGAAGCCAGCTTTGCGATCGTTCCACGTCAACGAGTCAAACTTTTCTTTGTCATCTGTGGAATGCAACTGCGTATTGCAGTAGTTTCTTTTATCCTTTGAGTGAGCGATTTCCCTGAAATGCCGAATGTTTGTTTCGTCAAGACGTGCCACCATCAAACAGGGAAGAACGTTCGCAAGGGCCTGCGATTCTTCTCTTTGCCGGAGAAAGAACCACGAAGAACTGCGTGGTTACGCTGCGCCGGGCGAGGGAACGACATCAAGAACCTGCCTCTGATACCCCGTTTTTGTGTCGAACATTTCGAGCCGAGTGCTTTCCGAAAGGACGACCTGAATCGTTCACGTCTTCGATCAGATGCTGCGCCGACGCTTCTGCTTCCCGTCGTCGATGAGACCAAGGATCCTCCGCCAAAGCGCCAAAAAGTCCTGGTGAGTTTTTCGATGACTCAAATATCTTTGGGAGTGTCACGAACATTGCATTCTGCGTTGCGCACTACGGCTGCTTCTGGTATCTATATTCTGAGCTTAGAACTGAGGAGGCAATTGTGTAACATGGGAATCCACATGGCATTCGTCAAGTCAATCAGTGGTGCGTAATGTTCCGGACTAGCGGATCGAGAGCTTACCGCGCAAATGGTGCGTGCATGGGGCTCTTCGTTTTCGGGTTTTATATTTTTCAAAAATCGGGGGTAAAAATCGGGCGCTATTTTTCAGGGCGATAATCGGGGAGAAATCGGGTTTTTTCAGAAACCATTCCGAAATTCGGATTTTTTTCGGGCTTTATTTATCAAGCACAAGTATGTGCAATGTGTTATTTACATGAACAAAAGTAAACGAAATATATTATATAGGCCATAGGATGTTTCTACCTTCTGATCGGTTCTGAAGTGAATCTATGCGGATTCAGTTCAGAACCTTCACTTCAGAAGTGAATTACGCAAATCGAAGGAAATTGTAACCATCTACGAATGACCAAGGAAACACCTTTAAAACACACCCAGAATGGTTCCTGTTTTCTATCAAGGCAGGTGATTTCAACACTGCTTTTCGGGGAGAAATCGGGATTAACCCGGTTTTCATCAGAACTGTTCGGGGGATAAAAATCGGGTAATATCGGGTTTTACCCGAAAACGAAGAACCCTATGCATGCACCACCAGGATCGAACTCATTTGTAAAAGGAAAACACGAACAAATAAAATAAAAGGACACAGTCATAAATCTCCACTAATAGTACCACCATCACCACGCCTCTCTACTATTGACCCACTCGAATTCAATAAACATTTTCCCAGCTTGTTTACAGACACGAACCCTTTTGTATCAGCTTAGCAAAGTTCCAAGTGTCCGTGACTACTAACAAGCAGGTTTTCTTTTATATCGACTCTTGTGAGCAAACTAACTTTTTTTTCTTCTCACAATCCTGCACCGACGACTGCGTGCAAACCCGCGTTTCCAAATTTGTATGCACAAAGCAAATGCATTCCATAATTTTGTTGCTTGGTGGCACTTCTGGACGTTGAGAACTCTTGGCGGTTGCTGTATGTTTCCTACTTGCGGCTATGAGTACTCGTTGGTTGCATTTCCTTCAGTGGTTGGTAAATACATGTCAAGCTGCAGCTTTACATATGTATGTAATATGACATCATATCGCGACATGAACATTTATTGTTGCTGAACTAGAGACCGAAAATATAGATGGTAATGTAAGTTATAAAAACAAATATAAAGAGTGAGGCATCCCTTACATTTGTATTACAGTGCGAGCTTTTGTTGAGTGCATGAAATTCTAAGCTATGGAAAAGCTACAAAACAGATCATGGATGTTTGCCATCAGCTAGAAAACAAGGCATCATGGATGTTTGCCATGGTGATGGCATTGTTTGGAGTGCTCGAGTTGCACCCTTCAAGCTTAAAAATATGAAATGTGTAATAAACAGTGCCCTTTGCAGACCAAGGCCTCGGCAACTGGACTGCCTGCACCCTGCGAGGCAGAAATGACCCTCAGAGACTGTACTGCTGAGACAAACATCCCTGCAGTGGTGCCAACTGTCCCTGTCGCAGACGTGCCTGCACCGTCGCATCCACCTGAGTCTGCCTTCTCCACCTGTAGCAGTGGAGTGCCATATGAATGCACATCTCCTGTTCCCAGCGACATGCCAGACTCTGACGCAACCTACTCTCCGTCTCGCAGCGAGGATTTTGAGAGGTAAGTTGTGCATATAAACACATAGAATCTGTAA
Source organism: Ixodes ricinus (assembly GCA_037355805.1). Classification (NCBI taxonomy): domain Eukaryota; kingdom Metazoa; phylum Arthropoda; class Arachnida; order Ixodida; family Ixodidae; genus Ixodes; species Ixodes ricinus. The sequence continues at coordinate 39,436 of JAZHYW010005324.1, forward strand.
AGAATGCTTCACATGATCCCATTTCAGAATCGAGCATGGTGCATCAGCTCCACCCCCGCCACCAGAAGAAGAGCGCCAGTTCCTGGTGTTCGAGAGCTGCCTGAGGGAGCTTTTCAAGACGTGCCAAGAGTGCTCAAGACTGTGCCGAATCAACGATCGAAACTTACGACACACTGATCACAGTCTACAGCATCTGCCCTGTGGAGCACGTGCGCACGTGGAAAAGCCAGCCCGTCGTCAACGGCAGACCAGCAGGGAACATACTACTGCTGACCAGCCACCGGGTCTTCTCTGGAGTGAAGATTGCCCCTACGCTGCGGACGCTACGCCATATGAACGTGCAGGTCATCTCCGACTCGAGCTTCTATGAGCATCGGAAGGCCTTCGCTCTACCTGCAGTCCACAAGGTGAGCGATATTCTGGAAGGACACTGCAGCTGCATTTTCTTTTCCATATACCCAACTTTCGATTGAGCTACAAAACTGGAGCCCCAGTCACACTTCGGTTAAATGAATAAATGTCTTCTTGTAGTATGCCACTTCAATGGAAAAGTGCAGAGAAATGAAATTGTATTTATCATGTTAAATATGTGCCATGGGCTACTAAATCCGTGATACTTTAATTTATTTCTGCTATGTGTAGTATCCTCATTCGGGTTGAGTGAGTCGGGTTCCTCGTGAGAGTCAAGAGACAGAGGGTGGCTGGTAGCGTGGAAAGGGTAGGGCAGCTCCGAGGTAACGGGCGGCCGGCTGCCTCTTTTATGAAATACACAAACATAAAAACACAAATCGCAACCTAGCACAATCTAAGTCACATTCAAACTCGCTGCATTGTGCTTTCCTTTTTCTCTCACTCAGTCATTCATTCTACAACACTACATTATGCATACATGAACAGATGGGACTATTGTAATATGCTCCACACCTTTCTAAAGCAATATTCATCTGCATGAACAGGTCTGGCTGCAAGAGCAACAGGAGCTTCTCAACGAGTTGGAGAACAAAGAAGTGGACATCTCTGCTGACGGGAGATTTGACTCCCTGGGTTCTGTGCCAAGTACCTGACGTACACAGTCCATGTCGAGCAGATCAACAAGATTCTCCACTCTGTCCAGGTCCAGCTAAGAGAGGCAAGTAGTCGGATTTAGGTGAACCAGTTGCAACAATCTCATAATCTTTCTCTTGTGTTATGTCATCAGTTACTTCACTGCTATGCACTATTTGGGTAAAATATTCATTTCACACCTGTTTCTAGTCTGAACAGGCCATGGCCAGTGTCAACATGGAGAAGGAGGGCCTCCTCAAGCAGCTGGAATTCTTCAAGGAGAAACGTATGTTCATGCATAGTTCGTGTATATCAGTACTCGGCGGCCTTTCAGGCACTCTGTTCAAATTGGTAGAATCACTTATTCTTTTGCTATCTTCGGAAACTATATGGTGCAGGTATCAAGATCCGATCATTGGTGACTGACCGTCACCCTGCCACACGAAAGCACATGGAGACGCACGAACCCGGGATTGACCACTTCTTCAACATATGGCACATCTCCAAAAGTAAGCAATCCTAACAGGCCATTCGTGTAGCTTTTATTTTCCAGCGATCACGCTGCAGGTTTCCCTGACACGACTCTGAATTTTAGGTGTGAAGAAGAAGCTGACAGCAGCAAGCAAACGGGCTGGATGCCAAGACCTGCAAATCTGGATCCAGACGGCTACAAACCACATGTACTGGTCAGCAAGGGCTGCAGGAGGCGACAAGAAACTGCTCATCGACATCTGGCTCAGCATGCACAACCATGTCATCAACAAACACTCGGGGCACGAAGGAACCTATGGAAGGTGCCTCCATGGTGACATGCCAGAGCCAACACGACCATGGATGGATCCCAGTATGTTTTTGTTCTTCCAACTGAAGGTGGTTTTTCTAAAACATGTGTCATCCTCAGACTCGCAGGCCTACAACCAATTCAAGAGCATCACTGGTGACAAACGGCTCCTGAAGGACCTCGCACAGATGTCTCCACATGGCCAGACATATGCTTTGGAGGCGTTCCACAGCGTCCTGATAGACATCGCCCCGAAGTCCCAGGCTTTCAGCCCAGAAGGCATGCTTGCAAAGTAAGTCAACCAATTTACAATCACATTTCCTTCGTTTAGACACTTTCGTCCAGTCCATTGGTTACAATGCGACAAACCTGACAGTCTCTTCCTAACGATCAGATAATGGAATTGGATTGATGCCAGAATAACCACTCTTTGTTAGTGGCACACTTTACCATCAGTGAAATGTAACCATCTTGCAGGACTCGACTTGCAATCCTGCATTTCAACGAAAACTCAAACCGCTGCCAAGCCGTCACACGAGAGGGCAAGCCACGTTGGTCGGTCGTAACATCAAAAGCACGAAAGGGCCACCACACAGCACGACCAGAGATTACGGATCCAACTTACAGTGAGTATAACACTAACTGCAGTGTGAATGCCTTGCCCAGAGAGCCTAGGAATGTTATCATGCAAAGGTTTGAATTCTAGAGTATGTTGGAAAGCTCATCAAGGAGGCAATGAAGAGCAGCAAACAGTGGCAGTCCCTGGCTGCTGCATCAAAGGCCAACACCGTCGTCTTCCCGGCACCGATGACCGCAGCCTACACAAGGCCTCCAAAAGAGGAACTCGTGGCAGCACGAATGTCCAGGTTCGGCCAGAGTCCCCAGTCCCAGTTAGAAATAACCATTGAGAACCATTGGAATTTCAATTGGTAACAGTTGTTTCCAACTGGTTCCAATTGGAAGTTCAATAGATGCCAATTGTAACTACGTATTTACCCGAAAATAGGTCGACCACGAAAATAGGTCGACCCCCATTTATTGAACCCACCGAGAATAAAAAAAAAAATAATTCAAATATAGGTTGACCTTTTTTTTTCTTTTTTTTTTTTAGGAACGGGAAAGTGAGGGGCAAAGAAAGAAACAAACCTTTATTTACAGCACTCTCGGCTAGATCGCAGGGCGATGCCAAAAACCTAATCGTCGTCAGAACTTCCGGACATGTCATCGTCGTTCCGAAGCTTCGTCAGCGTGGTAGACATCCTCTCAAATTCGCAACAATACCTCACTGAGCAATGAAGACAAGAAAAAGAAGGTGGACACAGGCGAAGCGACAAAATGAGAATCGCCGTGATCAACACGCGAGCCGCCGTTGCAAGCAACAAGCTAAAGCAACCTCCAATTTCTTTTCTTTCTTTTTTTTTTTGTGCGCATTTGCGAGGGAGAGGAATGGAGGGCAAGGTGCACCCAAGGAGGTTCATGGGTGCACCGCGCATCGCGTTCTCTCTCCCTCCGCCCAGCGAGGGGAACGCTACAGGAGCGATGGCAAAACCCGACGCCCGAGGGATGTGCTGAGCGGGCGGCACGGCGGGGGGATTAAATATGTGGGCATGCACATATTCAGAAATGCTACCTGTACAGCACCGGGATGCAATTGTAGCCAGCCAATGCGACGACACTGCCAGCTACTGTTTCCCATTGCTCCCATCTGCTCCCAAAAGATATTGTTACGGTTACTTCCTCAGGTTTTTTGGGGCGTTTCGAGTGCTTCGTGACACGTAATTGCTTTTTCCAGTCCCGTCGGTGTGTCGGCCGCCATGCAGTCTCGACAACCCGTCATGTCTACACAGACTTTGAATGAATCAGACACGAACTGGAAAGATTGTGGAGGCGGACCGTTGTGCACTTACATTCGATTACATTTTGCCTTGGTTCTTGCATCACTTGGCAAGACTGATTCTGTTTTCGGATTTCTTAGTTGTGTAAAGTATTTTGTTACACTATAAGGAACATGCTGTATTTGATATGAAATATCTACCAAAGTTTTCTGCTGTGTAGATTTGTTCTAGTAGTTCATTCCTTTGTATATAAGAGAATATTCACGGGAGAATATTTTAAAATATTTTGTCTAGAATGATGCTTGCAGTGGTGACAGGACGATGAAGTGTGAAAACATGACCCGTCACATTCTCCATCTTTCACTTTCTGTCACCACCGCTAGTATAATACCTGGTGGACATTCAGTTTTCAGCGATGCGTAGTTTGTTTATGAGGGCTCAAATATCCGATTTCTTTTCGCACTAGACCCCTGCTGTTTCTATCAATAAGGTTTCAATGCTGCAGTGATGTGGCACATAAGGCACTTGAAAGTGGCAGGTCGCCATGGCAACATTAAACAGGAGTGCAGCAACCTTGAGCTATGTATGTTGTGTTAAACCATTCGCTACCGCGCGCTGCCGGGCCATCCGTGACTGCACATTTTTCCCCTAAAACAGGGCCACACTAGGCGTGACTGTTTTGCTTGTATAATAAGCTTTTACAGTAAAACTCAGTGCAGAAAACAAGAAAACATGTTTATTTACATGCTTAAGTGGTTCGTTCAAGTCTTTAAATCAATAGGCCCTCACAGATTCTTCCTCGTATGAAAGATCTCGAAGCACTCCATCCTCGGTCGCTTAGGCGTCGCACAACCAGTGCGCTCTTGTCGTGATTCGGACTCAGAACTGCTGTCGGAATCGCTCCCGTCGTCGACAGAAGGCTCCGAAAACTCACTATCCTCACCAGACGTCCCGTCATCATCGCTGTCGAAGAGGATATCTATGATTTCATCGTCAGAAAGGCCACACCGTACACTGGACGCTGCCATCTTCTCCAAGCAGGCAGCGATCGAGCGGGAAAGACGACACACAAAAGAACAAGCTCAAACAAACACAGCGAACAGAACGACCCTCGCCATCTGTTGGCAATGTATCTAACTACACTACCCCAAGTCTACATAGCACGCCATCTATGAATGGCTCTTTAAAACAGAAATTCATGCAGACCGGCGAATCGCCGGCTTTGGCAATATGGCCCCTGACGGCACAGCCGGCGATTCGCCGGCTTTGGTAGCGAGTGGGTTAATGTTACCCTGCTGAGGCAACCGTCAGAAGTAACATTACAACATTGCTGCAACATTTTGCGCTACTAGGCTGTATTCAAAGCTATTATCGAAAGTACCTATCTTCGCTTCTGCCCAGCCCTCCGAGGGAATGGCCCAGAGATCCAGGCTGTAGAAGGACACTGCAACATGGACAGTGCCGGAAGAGCGGCATCCAGACCCCCTACAGCTCTGCATCCGCCCGTATTTCATTTCCCAAGACATGCACAGCTTCCAGCATGGAGGGCAGCAGCATGACTCAAAAAGACTCGGATTACTGCGAGGTCAATTTTACTTTATTTGCAGGCAGAGAGTCCCTTGAGAGTGATGCAACTGGTGCAGGTCATCTTAGCAGACATTTAGAGCAACAAAGAATACTTTCAGGGTGAAAATTCCGACCTGGGACAAGTAGGCATCTCAACTCGTCTCAAATGGATTCCAGCTGGTGTCAACTGGCAAACAACAAAAATAGCCAATGTTGAAGCTTGGGCTAGTTGGTGTAACATCTGTAAAAGGTTAAAACAGTGCAAACGACGAGGACGAGAAGCGAGGACGCATACACAGCGCTGGCAGCGCTGCGTGTAGTGTCCTTCTGCTTCTCGTCCTTCATCGTTGCGCTGTTTTGACCTCTTAGGGCACAGGGTAAGGCAAAAATGAAAAAAAATCGATTTTAGTTTTTTTCGCAATTTAACAAGTTTAGTTCTTTCTGCACATTTTCCATTGTCACAGTGTTCTTTAAAAGTTATATTTCGGGCTGAAAATCACTTCTTCCGAAAGCAAGTAGCAGGTGACCACGCCTCCTTTTGGGATACGCCCCCTGTTTATCAATAAATTTTGCCACAAAACAAATTCAACACCAGACGTAAAGGCTTGCCCAGTAACAGATAATCTTAAAAAAATTATCTGACAACTATTGCATAGCATTTTTTCAACCAAGACAATCCCGAGACGCTGTGCACGTTTTTTCCAGGTGTGTACCATGTGTACTTTCAAGTTTTTGTGTTTTGTAACGACAAAATGGCGGTATTGGATGCTGTTCTTTCATTCAATGGTGGTAGCATTGCACAAGCCAATGTTTTGAAGTCGTGTGGATGGAACCATGTGTGGAACACCATCAAGTGGCTGAGGGAAGTTGACATCACTCGAATATACTTTACGGACCACGCGACATGGCAGGTCACAAAAGAGGCCCGGCAATCAAGGCGATAAGCCGAAAAGCAAAGACATGACTTTAGCAATGCCTTCCGAGCTGGCGGCTATTGAAAAAATGACTCTAAGGCTGTTGGTGCCAATAGAAATTTGTTATTCACCTGTTTTTTTACTTTAAACTGAATTATCTCAAAACAGTGTTTTTTAGTACATAGGTACCATTTTTTCCTTAACCTGACATTATAGAGGGTTGATTTTTTATTCCTACCACCTACATGGGTGTTGAAAGATACTGAACTAGAATTAAAAATATGCACCCAGCAGTTTTTGAGTAATATTTTTTTAATACATAAAAAAACTAAAATTTCAGTAATAAAATAAAAAAATTGAAAAAAAATACTTATTTTAGATTGGTTGAAATAATTCTAGTTCAGTAGATAGAACACTAAATTTCGAACAAAATGATATATACATGACCGGAATACTCCTAATAGTCACCGAGAAAAATGTTCCTCAACATGGCCTCAAATGCATGGGGAGCATAGGACTTACCCTGTGCCCTTAAAGACAAGAAAAATGTAGGATTTTTATAATTTTTTAAAATTTCATCAACAAGTTCATTTTTTGTGTGCACAATTGAAGTTTCCCTTTTTTTGTTCTATTTTCAATAGAAATGCTTAAACACATACATGCACGAAATCGCTGGACGGTTGTTTAACAAAGTTTGATTTGCCTTAAAATGCTAAGGGCAGGGGCAGGGGGTGAGACAAGATTGGGAGATGGAGCGACAGAGTAAGTGAGCTAAAATATGTATCTGTTGTTATCAAAGATTTGTCATTAGGAAAACTATCTGCCACTCACCCCTCTGCTGTTTCAATATTGCTGGCAATGCATGCATTTGATATCAAAAGGTATTATTATTTATGTTGGGACACTCGAGTCGGGGTGCATATTGTTGTTTATCTTGGTTTAGTATATAGCATTTTTTACCCCTCACATATTGTCTGTGGTGTTTTTCGGTTTGTCATGTTCTTTTCCTCCGAAAAAGTGCACTGACTCAATCTAACCAAATGACATCTAAAAACAGTAGACCTGGATAGCTATGTCAGACTTTCGAGAAATTAGAAACAGAAGTGACGTGGGGATAGGAGGAATGTGTTGAAGCGGCAGCCGCACAACAGAACCGCCCTGCTTGACGCCGTTACGACACGGCGAGATCAGCGTCTGTCACTTTTTGAGAGACGTCAGAGTCGACCCAGGAGCGGAAAAACCTACACTGTCTCCCTGCCGCACCTATGATTCCCAGGCGAAAATGTCTAACTGGGACCAGTTGGCATCTCAACTGGTTTCAACTGGGACTAGCTGGTAACAACCGGGACCAGCTGAGGGGTCAACTAGGTTTGACTCCCAGTTGGGAATGGAATAAATTGGAATGGAATACCGTATTTACTCGCACAATGAACGCACTCGCATAATGAACGCACCCCCAAAGTCGGCTCTCAAAATTTCGACTTTTTTTTTCACTCGCGTATTAAACGCACTCCAACTCGGACGTTCAAAATTTTGATCCCCTCCCCACGCGCGCGAAATGAACGCACTTTTCTATTCTGGTGCAGCGAGGTCGCGAATGCGTGGGCAGCGTGGAGCAACAAAACGCCTTGCAAAAGGCGTTAAAAAATAAAAAAAGATCCAACGGAAGCAAGAAAAACATAGAAAGAGCTTGTTTTTTTTTTTTTGCACAGCGCAGTTTGGATTTTGGGTTGCGCGCCGCGTGCAAGGAGATAAGAAAGAAGAAGCGGAGAAGCCCTCGCCTAAGCAATGCGAAACAAAACAAACTGCGAAAGCGGCAAAAAAAAAAAAAAAAATCCACGGAATAAAAAAAAAACATAAAGAGAGTTTTTTTTTTTCCATGACAGCAGTTTGGTTCCGGGGTCGCGACGCCGCGCGCAAGGAGATAATAAAGAAGGCGAAAAGCGAAAGGCGGCGAGAAAAAAAAGAAAAAAAGTCCACGGAACAAGAAAAAGAGAAACATAAAAAGAAGCTTTTTTTTTCTTTTTTTGCGCATCGCAGTTTTGTTTTGAGGTCGCGCGCAAGGAAATAAGAAAGAGCGGAGCGGAAAGAGAGGTCGCAAGAAATGTGAAAACATGCAGAGGAGCTTTTTTTTTTTTTGCGCATCATCATTTAGTTTGCGCGCCGCGCGCAAAGGGATAAGTTACGTCGATGTTACAGGGATAAAAGGGCCGTTCATTATCGCGAGTAAATACGGACGCAAAAATCTTACCCGCGTAATGAGCACCCCCAACTTTCGCATCGATTTTTCGGGAAAAAAGTGCGTTCATTATGCGAGTAAATACGGTAGCTGGTTGGAGCGATTCCCAGTTGGACTTCAAATGGTTTTCCCATTGCCAGTTGACATGGGGCAACGATTTTTGACAAGTTGGGGGTGTATTGACCTTTGCTCATGAAGAAAACTAAAAATGCTTACATTTTTAGATTTATACAAATAGGGAAATTTTTAATTACTAGCTACATTTATATATGCGACCAACGTCGGACGGACGCGGTAGATGCGACGCAGTGAGAAGGGTCGCCATCGCCCAAGCAGCCCAAGTTGGCATCGTTATGAAAATGTCTAAACCACAGCTGCGCTTCTTTGGACCCAATTGTACACACACCATTGTGGCAGCGGTGAACTTTGAGGATGGAAAGATGCAGTTCAGCAATCGGAGGGCACACAGAAAGACCAGACGGAAGTGAAAACAGCTGCGGAGAGCACAATGGCGAAAATGGCAGGAGGTCTACCTCGAAAATGTTCAACTGTTGCGACAGAGGCAATTGGAAATGTTGGGTTGCAATGGTGGGAGCGCTACCGCATCGTATCAGGACTTCACCTGCGCAACGCGGGAACACGGGTGAGCACCTTTCTTCACGCAATGGGGAGAGAAGCTGAGGACGTCTTCACTAACAGACGCCAGCGGCCGATCTCCCTTCATCTCACGAATACTACCTCAGAAAAAGCGATTCAATCGTCGCAAGCAAGTGGCTAAACCCTGAAGCGTGTACGTCACCGAAGATATGATTTAGTTTTATTCCCCAAGTTTTTGACAATAAAGACTTGTCAACCTTCCATTTTGTGCCGTGTTTCATTGTTGCTGGAGTAAGCACCAGTGGTAACTGGGACCAACTCCAACTGGGACCAGTTGTAACTGGGACCAATTCCAGCTGGGATCAACTCCAACTGGGACCAGCTGCAACTGGGAATTGTTCCATAAACCAGTTGGAACTGGGACCGGTTGGTCCCAGTTGAAAATTTTCGCCTGGGTTTCCCGGCCGTACCTACGTGGTACCTACTCCCTACGTGAGCGTTCGTTTCTCCAGCAATCAGAGGAGCTTTTTACTTTTTAGCGGAGCAACGGCAGCCAACCTCGTGAGAGCTCGACATTTGCGTCGCACCTATTTTAAACTAAACTTCTAACAAAAAAATGTTCCTCATTATGTAAAATTATTACAGGTCAACATAGAGTGCCATATAAATAAAAGGTTAAATGTAAGGCTAAACTTATCGCAAAAACTTTCCGAAGCCGAGCATTTCTGCATCAGCTCTTCCGGAACATGGCAGATGTCCGATAGAAAGCGGCAAAAAACACTTCTACGGAATCGTGCCCGTAACCTGCGGTGACACCACCATACCTGAAAAAACTACTTCACTAATGTAAATCAACATATCAGTGACTATAGCAGTGATTGGTCTCAATATTACTTTGGAGCAGCTATTAGAGCAGCCAAAAGTCCATTTTGCAGTAGCAAAAAAACTTTTAGAACATATGCTTACACTTCATCTATATTCATACCACAGCAAAAATTATGCTAAGATTTATGTAAAACAACAAAAAGGCAATGCATACTTTGCCTTCTCGCTTATGTGCAACCTTTGGTTAGCATTGATTGTACAGCAGAAGAGATTACCATAAGCACTTAACTAGCTGTTGCATGTAGAAGCACCAGAAAATTTGTTTACGGTACTTCAAGTTCTAGAGGGTGTAACAAAACTGCAATTTTTAATTCAGATAAAAAACAAAGCTTTTTTCAATTGATTTTGAACCTCAATGACATTTTATATGTAGGAGTTTATAAGAAAATTGGCATGTCAACTATAAATATGCCTTCTTAAAAACAATCACACCTAACTCCTGCTAATTCCTACCTATATAAAAGAGATAACAATAATGGCATAAGAAATAAACCTACGAAAGAGTTCATATAAATCTTCTTGCTGAAGTATCCTCGCTAAATCGCGAATTGGAAAAAAATATTATTGCGATATCGCAGTACAAGTAAAAACTCAATCTGACGATGTCAAGGGGAGCCGCGAATAACTTCAATAAATCGGGAACTTCGTAAAATCGAGAGTCGGACATATCATTCTGTTGAAATGGTGACAGCGCTTGGTTACCCTCTACGCTGCTGCAACCATCTCAATCCCCTTGAAGGCGTCAATCTTTGTTTCGCGTTTCATCTCCAGGTTCATCATAACTTGTCAATCACACGCCACTTGTAAGCTCACTTGACGCTGATTCCTGGTTCAGGGGCTGAAGGACCGAGGTTGCATTGAGGGGAAGCAGCGCAGTTGCACGTTCTTCAACTGAAGCTCCAAGATGTGGTGCACAGTGCAGTTACCTAACAAGAGGCAAACCTTCCTTTTCTGCTGGTGCATGTCGTCATCAAACTCCACGAGCCAATTGGAGAAAATCACGCGACTCTTCGAGGATTTAGTGTTTGCGACATACCATGGAGAAAGTTTCTTGGCCCCTTTAAGCATCATGGCTTCTCTCTTTGTATTTGTATTTGGCATGCAATTCCTATCTTTTTACAGAATGTCAACAGCAATGACGACAAATTTATGAATTGGCACCGCTGCACATAAACAGAATGCAGTGCACTACAGCACTGTACAGTAAAGTGGCTCTTCCTGGCAGCCTTGTCAGTCAGCGCACCAAAAGTCACTCTGCCAAATGACCATAATTCTGCACACCTTTTTTTATTGAATATGTACTATACGACTTTCTTGCTGCTGGAAATTAACAACACATTCAGACAGGATGTGTGTATCGATTTGTGGGTTATAAATAGGGTTCCGTGTTTTCAATATATACTGATAAATACCAATAATTAACCCCCGAGGCATTTTTTTTTCTGAATAAGTAAAAACCGAAAAACACCGAATTCAAGCTGCGGAAAAATGGCACCTTTGCTGAAAGCATCTTCTAGCCTGCTTTCGTTTCTCATTGGCCGGAACACAGCCCACTGAACTGTCCTTGGGGTCGTCTCTTTCTTTTGAAATCATGTTTTCAAATCATTACCTTCCCTTATCTTTTTTAGCACAACGGTTTTCAAGTCTTTTGTCCACGCATAGGTTTCCTAGTATATGGGAGAAAGGAGGAAAGGCAAAGAGGGGCGGGGGAAGGGGGAATGCAATAGGACAATGCATTGGCAGCTTCTGGAGAGCGCACAGCAAGGAATGGCCAGTCTTGTCAAAAGCTTTTTTTGATTTTCTTGCCATCCCCATTTGAAGCGCGAACGTGGAGCGTGCGTTTTCTAAACTGTGTTTCCTCAGCTGCAAGGAACGTGCTCCGATGACTGACAAGTCTCTGACAATGTACATGTCAATTTTTTTCAATAAGTTTAAGTTTTGATATTATGCTTCTGAAAGCGTCACGCTTTCTGTTATTTCCATATGTATGTGCATTGTGTGACGTGTTTGGTGTGTGTACAATAAACGTGTGTAATGTGAGGTGTGCCGTGGTTTTTCTAGTAATTATGCAGTCGCTTTGCAACACAAGCCTTGATGATCCCCGATTTCTTTCCAGCATTGAAATTAACAGCGAAAAACACCGATTCCAAGAAAAAAAAATAAACACCGATAAATAACCCCCGAATCTGAAGAAAAGTAGATACCTGAAACGCGGAACCCTATTTATAAAAAGATAGCCATAAATGTCATTTTCTCTGTGTAAGAGTATAAAAAAAGAGCAGACTATTTTTGATAGGAGGTTTGTTTCGGCTCGTTGGTAGGTGATCACTGCGATTTTAAAACAGCTCTACAAGACAGGGACAAATAAAAGACAAGACAAAAGACAGCGCTGAGTGCTGTCTCCTGACTTGGCTTCTCTTTGTCGCCGCAATCCGCGTAGCCCAAGCAGTACCTGGCACATTGCAGTTGATTGCACCTTACTGAGTGAACACAAGCAGGAGTCAACAGTTGGCTTGTGCTCAGTAACAGTCAATTCAATGGCAGACTTCAGGTTCTCGTTAATAGTCAGCCGCAGAAATCGACAAATTAAAGCACAGCACATGTTCTTAGCATTGCCAACCAGGCACATGGCTGTGTTCTTAGCTGTATTCTAATTCACGAGTAAGGTGTCCAAAAGCTGTATATTCTAATTCATGAGTAAGGTGCCCAAATACAATAAAAATTAAAGCCACATTTTTTTTTTAGGAGGCACTTTGTTTAGGAAGTTTGTGGGTTGCGACGGTTAATGAAGAAGGTAAGGGAGCATGTGTATTTTTTTACATTGTGTTTGCTAGTTAGATGCAAACCACCACATGCTTAACAGAGCCGATGCTACCCAAACACCACCTTTTTGACGTCAGTATTGTTTTTTACTCTTTAGGTGACGATACAACGGTCCCCCTACTGGCACTGCTGCAGAAAAACAAGCAGTACCTATCAAACAAGAGCTGCGAAGAAATCCTCGAATGGCTACGCACAATGTATGGGTATGAGGAGGCACTGAAGATGGAGACCCCCACTTGTGGCCAAGCATCTTCATCAAAATGGCATAATTATTGAAAAGGTGTAGTAATCGCTAGTATTGCACACTCATGTTTCACCCATACCGCAACTTTTTTGCAGTCTGATGCTAGCGCCAACATCCAGCCGTTCCTTAATTTAGATCTACGGACGTCTTCCGTCTTCACACCTGCAATGAAAGCAGGTGTGCAAAGCGAGGGTAAAGCCAAGAAGACTAACATGGATTTCTTGGCAAGCCAAGGGGACCCAGCTAGCCTCAAGCAAATGGGCTTTTGACTTTCGAAGGATGTACTTATTCTGGGCTGCTCCCCTGATGAGGTTGTAACCTTTACATGTGATTGCTGTGAATGTCAGGTGGTTCTGCTAGAAGTTAAGTATCCCACTAAGCTCGAGAACTACTTCTCAAACTTCAAGGAACGTGCCCTGAAGCGGGGTACAAAACTCAGGTGAATGTCCAAATGTGGATCATGGGCATCACTAAAGCCCCTGTCTTCATTTGGACGGAAATCAAGGAAGCAAAGGGAGAGACCAGCAAGAAGGGGAAAAAACAGAGGCGGTTCGAGAGGAGCACCTACTGTGTGAACTTGCATTTGAACAGGCACAGTTTGAGGAGGTTTGTGGCCAGATGATAGAAATTTACACGCTTGAACTTAACTGCTTGAACGAGTGTGGCGAGGCTCTGGATTTCTCTGCTGTAAAAAGTGAATAAAAATGTTTGTGTTGAGTAGATACCGTGCCCTTCCAAATAATTTGCATTCCACATAATTCTGTGAGCATTCTCCTGCACAGTCGTCCTCAATATGAGCATGAACAGCCAGCCATCGACCGATCAATACTACCAGCTCCAGCTAGCGGCACTTCCACGAATCACGAACGGAGTAAGTGCCTGCGCAGAAAGAATGGATGCATGGTTCCTGAAGTTCCCTGACTTTTCCAGGTTTTTCCTGATAATTTCAGGTGAAATTCCCTGACCACTGTAGAGGCGTCCGCGCCCGCACAGGTGTGGCCCAAGAAGCATGAAGTGAGGTACTGCGCCTTCAACAGTGCCACTGGTAGTGTCGTCCCAATATTCGACAAGCACATCCATCTGTTGCTTCTGAGACACTTTGTTGAGAAACTCGTCAAACGAAACAACTACGAAATGCACACTGGCGAAGTTTGATAGCAGCTTACTCCAAAAGTAGGGCACAATACCATGGCAGACAGTATATCCTACCTTGTCGTTCGCTAACTGAAGTTTTGCAGCGACTTCCCACGCGGGAAACATGAGAGGGACGACTGAGGCCGATGCTGCTTTAGAACAAAGGGATCCGTGAATCACTATCGAGTTTAAGCACCAAATTATTTCGGCCTTTGTCACAGCGCTCTTCAGTAGAAAGCCGCTCATCAACGTCTTCACACTTGTTGTAGTGGCTGCAGGCTCCTCAGGGGCACATGTGCGGGCTCCGCTACATCCGGCCGAAACATTCGTTGCTGCCATAAAAAATGACAGAAGTCCAGATTGGGAACGGATTGACTGCGACTTCAAAGCAGCAAGGTGCTTTTGCTCGATGCGTGACTGGAAACTGCCGTGTTTCCCATATTGCTAAAAGAAAATAATTTGCGGCACAATGAGCACTGAGCGCTGTGAGGATCACTTTGCACGAGCTTAATCCAACTTGCATATCCCGATATATTCGGATTCGTCCAGTCCGGATTAAACAAGCACTTTCTTGCCGCCGACATCGTCAACGAAAAGGCCACTTCCGGAAACACGACGCTCAACGACACACGTCAATAACCGAATGCATGGTCGCACGGCCGCCAATGCGCACCACTGTGACGCGCACTTTCGGATACTTTTGGATCGGATTGGATTGAATTGCGGTCTGCGTGGCTTTCCCATTTGTTACTAAATCTAGTGGCTTTAACTGGATTTAGCCTAGTGTCGTGCTCCTTAATCCAATCCAATCCAATGCATGGCTTGGACTGAATTTGTCGGCTGTTCCCTGTGCATCGGGTAGTACACACTACATCGGGTGAGCAGAGCCCGCGTTCCGCTCTAAGCAGTATTGCCTAATTTTCTACCCCCCAGTCGTCGAGCCTTTGTTCAGGGAAGTCGACGGCGTTTCCGGCTCATTTTCCCTGACTGGGCTCGCTTTTTGACAATTTCCCCGACAATTCCCTGATTTTTCCCAGACAATTAAAATTTCCCTGACGATTCCCGGTTTTCCCGGTCGCTAGACACCCTGCAAGTCTACTCATGCAACATTGACACAAAAGTATGAAATTTTTACACTGGTCAGGCTACGACATCTACAACTCAGATGTTTGACACAAATTCTTTAGCTTTCTTTTCAATACCCTAGTGGATGTTACATTCATAAAAGACTCTGAAAGTTCCTTAAATAAAGAAGGAATGTAATGACTTCTATGCTTCTTTCCATACAGTGCGTATATTTTCAGAATGACGTACTTTTCAGTTCATCTCAAAATTATCTTTTTAATTACGGCAGTTTTGTAGGAATTACTGAATAGTTATTTGTTATTGCTACACATGCAAAAAAGCTTTTAAAAAACAAAATGCCCAACTCTTTAGCTTCCTCTTGAGTTTCCAATGCTTGATATGAAGTTCCATATGGTATGTTATTTATTGTGTGTTTTAGTACCCTATCTAACGCTCTTGCTTTATATTCTGAACAATGACCGTACAGTGCAATACCGTACCATATAGCAGCTTCCGCCAAAGACTTAAACATAAGTAATCCGATCTTCAATCTGCACATACTTTTGAGTTTAAAGAAATACGCAGATATGACTCGTAGTTTTTTTACAACAGATTCCACCTGCGCATTCCACAGCATGTGTTCATCAACAAAGATGCCTAAATATTGAACTGAACTATCGTATGCTAAAGGTTTACAGCTACAATCCAGACACTGTACCAAGTGCAAGAAAATGTTTGGAGATATTACAATCTGTTTGTGCAATTTTCAAAAACACATCAGTTTTGTTTTTGCAACAGTCACAGAAATAAAATTCGCAGCAAACCACCTAATTATCATATCAATGTCTCTCTGAAAAACAGAAATTGCTTCATCATACTTCTCATGTGGTAAAACTAATACGGTGTAATCTACATATGAAACATTTTTGACTGAAGTGGCAGAAATCCTAATCCATTTGTATAAATGTTAAATAGCATAGGTCCCTAGGTACTGCCTTGTGACACCCCGAATTGGACTTGAGGTGGGCTATAAGGTGATTCATTATCTTAACCATTTGGAATCTGTCCTTGAAATAATTCTCAAAACACTGATAAAAAGACCCCGAAACCCCAAACTGTAAAATGTTTTCAACAATAAAGAATAATCGATGGTGTCGAATGCCTTTGACGGGTCAATGAAAAGCACTAGGGCTATTTTGCTTTTATCGAGTGTTTTGCTTATGCATTCAGCGAAATCCTCCAGCAGAGTAACAATACTTTTCTGTTGTCGAAACCTGTACTGCTCATTGCTCATCAGGAAAAATATGCCGCAAAAATTATTCATTGTTATTTGAACCCATTTTTCGATTACGTGTGTCATGATTGGTAGGACTGATATAGGTCTGTAGCTCCCGACATCTTGTTGCTTTCCTTTTTTGTATGAGGGCCTTATCACAGATACTTTTAAACCCCTAGGAATATTTCCGGTGTGCGGCGTGTCACTTACTATTTTAAGCAAAATGTGTTTTACTTTATTGAAATTGTAGCGTATGTCTCCAACTCGGGTATTCTCGATTCCTGGCGGCTTTGTTATTGACATAGCGTTAATGATTTGTGACAAATCACTTTCTGTCATATTTGGAAGATAAGCTGAGTTGGCGCAGCATGTTGGGGAAACGTCATATAAACTGGTCGCCGGTATTTCATTTTTCATTTCTTTTACGCCGTCAATAAAGCTTTTGTTGAACATTTCTGCTAGCGCGCTGTGGGAACTGGGTTCTTTAAAATGTTTTTGTATCGCATCCTCAATACTATTTTTGGTTTTCCTGCCAATAATTTGGTTAACCAAATTCCACATTTCTCTCGAATTTCTAGTCGAAGCTCTAAACTGGTTTACATAATGATTTCCTTTCGCCAAACGACTTTTAGCT
This sequence comes from Ixodes ricinus, assembly GCA_037355805.1. NCBI lineage: Eukaryota > Metazoa > Arthropoda > Arachnida > Ixodida > Ixodidae > Ixodes > Ixodes ricinus. Next base: position 56,473 of record JAZHYW010005324.1, read on the forward strand.
GTAACTTAGTTGCGTATTTCTTGGAAATCTTTTTAAGCATGATATCGCCGGGATTTTGCTTGCATCGCATCCAAAGACTCTCCTTCTGATGACACAATCCTAATATTTCCGGATTTACGTATCCAAATATTTTCAGGCCTTCTTTTTTTTAAATCTAACTTTTCTAGTAGCGCTTGCACAAATATCCTGAAACTGGTGAACCAGCTTTTTGTAGGGTGTTAAGTGATCAGTCTAGCAAGGAATTCCAATCGTACATCTGAATAAAACAATCAATTTTGTTGCTATCTAGTATAGCTTTATACTCGTCCTCCACTGTTGGGTTTTGAAGCATAATATCCTCCCCTAAAATTAAAAGAACCATTATATAGTACTCAACAAGCTTTTACTTAATTATTCCAGATAATGTGTTTAAGTTGCTTATTCTGGTACCTAACTATATGGTCAATAGATGTCTTTGTAATTTTATCACCATAATATTCTTCCCGTGTATAATCCTGAATAACATTTTCAAGCCCAAATGCAGAAAGGGCGTCAAGATAGCACAACATACCAGGTTTAAACTCATTCAAAACGTCAATATTAGAATCTCCTGCAAGAACTAAATATTTATCGTTATCGAATTTCAGAAGCAGCTTGGCAAATTCATCACAAAACATGCTTAAATTGGAACTGGGTGGTCTATAAATGGCACACACTATATGGGAGAACTTATCCTTATTTACGACGGCTCTGCAAACTTCTACGTAATTCAGTTCACTTTCCATTCTATCAGATAAACAGTTGTTGTTTATGTATAATAAGATTCCCCCACCCTTTCTGCCTTCTCTGCACATATTGTAGGAATGAAAACCTGGTAGACCAAAGGAGGCACAAGACTCCTCGTGTACATTTACTTCGGTTGGTATGAGCACATCCAGAAGAGGAAGCCGGCCCGCCTAAAGCACCATTAACTGATCAAAATGCTTGTAGATGCATTTCACATTTACATGTAATAAATTTAGCTTTGTATTTACGTAACTTTCTTTCGCCATCGACTGTTCTGGATAAACGTCCCATTCCTCAAAAATCTCAAAGGAAGACTGCATGATTATCTAATTTTGGCGAAATCTCTTTCGCTCTCAATCTCAATGGGCCTTTTCCAGGGTTTCCACGACGCATGCGCGGCAGCAGCAGACAGGAGTCCGCCAATTTTGGTGGCGTGGTGCGTCCGGCTCAGGGCTGCAGAAGGCAGTGGTGGTCGCGCGTTTCGAAGCTCTCCGACAGGCCCTAGCGCTGTGTCGTTGTTGGCTGCAGCAACGACAGCAAGCGTTGTCGTGGTTTAAGCTTCTTTGGGTTTCCTTCTACTAGCCTGCACTCGACGAAGTGGCAGCTCTGGATTCAGGTGATCCAGCGAAACAATACGGACGGTGCGTAAAGGCAGCCTTCAAAGCACTCCCGCGTTTGCAGTTGCCACTTCAAGGAAGGTTCATGTTTTTGTTCCTTCATTTTTTATTTATCTGTGAATACAAGTCAGCAGATTGTTTAGGTATGCTGTCGTGTCGCTTATGTGCGACGCAGAGCGAGCACCTCGGAGTTTGCGTTTCTGGGATAGTGCGTTTCAATGGCACACTTTTTTGTTTACCAATGTGACGGTCTCGCGTTGCTACGCAAACTGCCTGTCTGCTTTTTGGTTCTTGTAAACATTGGAATAACCCACAGTTTTGAAATATTTATAAATCATTGAGGTAAAGTGGCTATGCTGCACAGTACCACGACCGCATCTGCTGGTCTTGGGGTTAAATAAGAAAGAGGAAACAATCATCTTGATGTGTTTTCCTCGTGTATGTATCGAGTAAACAAAAAATAAGTTTGCAACATTGTCTATAGGCGCTAAACAGAAAATAAAGGGGAAAAAAAGAAAACAGGTGTGGCCGATTTTGTTTTTTCTTCGGGACCTACAGTCACACACAGCTGTAGCCTAAAGTGGGGTGACACCAATGACGAGGCTCGCTCAGAAATTTGTGGCAGCACGTATTAATCTTAGATATTTATTAAACATGTATTTAAGTGGTGAATTTAACCTTGTGAAATTTCAAAGTGGTGCTCTTTTTAGTAAAAAACGGGACCAACAATCTCGCCAGGGTCAGCGACGCTCGCAAACGGCATTTGGTATAGTCGCTGAACAAGTCCGCCGTTGACCCGACCAAGTTTGTTGGTCTCATTTTATAATAGAAATGTAGCTACGCGTTGAAATTTCACAAGGTGAAATCCACGACTAAAATACACCTTTGATGAGAATTACAAATCGGTACGTTCAGGCGCCGGTATTTTTCGGAAGGTTTAGAGTAAGCTTTCGCATTTATGAGAATTCATCTTGCCAATTAAAATTTTCGAGCAAATTAAACAAATAGCTTGCAATGAAAAAAAAAAGAGGCGTTCTTTAACTGTAACTTAATCTCGAATATTTTCCGAATTTACTGCCGGTACTGCATAATCCTAGTTTAATGTAACCGTTTGTACTTTCTCATAGGTCGAAGAGAGCTTTAACTGTGTCGTCAGTCACATCGGGCGCCACGGCGAAGTCAGTCGCCCATTCATTCGGGAATAAAATGTACAAACGGACGAAGTCGTCCGTAGTTAGCGCATTAATTGAAAACAAATCTGCTCGCCGATCGTGTTGGATAGAGGAAAAACAAACGCTGAGCAGTGAGCGCATTTCCCGACCGCGTTCAGACAGCCAACATAGCTTGGAGAGGGCAGAACCGGAAGCAAGGCAGGCCATCAAAAACGCCTCTCCTGCTTGCCGATAGATGGCGCCCAACATTTGCGGAAAAGGCCCATTACTGCGGCGCCCTCCCTCTGTCTCACAGAAATCTTTAAATTTTTAAAGATTTCTTTTGGGTGGGCTGCCTCGTAAGGACGCCCACCCAAAATGAAAAGATAAATGGTGAAAAACATGGGGTGGGCTATCTTTGGGGATGCAACAGCAAAACTTTATAAAAAATTAATGATAAGCGCCGCTACAAACCACGTGACGCGGGAACTGATATCGCAGATCGCGGACAGGGCAAATTCACGTTTCACGATGCGATAAACACGCGGGAATTAACTACAAACTTCTGTGTCACGAGAAAGGATACCGCAAGTGGCCGACGCAGCAGATTTGCGTATCACGGTGCAAAGGACTCGCAGAAAACCCGCAGAGAACTCGCATCTCACGGGAACGGATACCGAAGATCGCGGACGCCGCAGATTTAAGTTTTATGGTGCAATAAAGACGCGGGAACCCGGTACAATTTTGCCTCTCACGGGAACCGATATCGCGCGCGCAGATCGCGGACAAAAGTGCGGGAATACGCTACAAACTCGCATGTCACCGAAACAAATACCGCAGATCGCGGACGCAAAATAATTGCATTTCACGATGCAATATGCACGCGGGAACAACCCGCGCGTGCAATGGCTTTTTTACTAATTTTTAATTTGCACCAAACCTGAGCGCACTGAATGTAGTAACTTAGTGACACTTTTCTTTTCTCGAATTTCGATTTATTTTAGAAGTTATAGGCAAATTAAAATTGCAAAAACAAGCAAAAAATAACCTCCTTCATGACGTCCTTGGTTGCTCGAGTGGCCGTGAACTAGACGAGGGGTGGTGAGCTGAGCGAGCGCTCACGGCTGCCGTACTCCGTGTCGACGGCGCGAGAGGGCGCCACTAAAGCGTGTTCTGGATAGGCTGTATGTAGCGGGCAGCTAGAGCGGCTCTCATTGCATTTGCTGCCCGATTAAACACAAATTCGGAATGACACTTCATTGGCCACAAACGACAGCAAACACGGGGTAAAGATCAGTTCAGAATGGGAACCACTTCGCGCTGCCATACCGCGAAACGGCCAAACCGCAAGGCAAAGCTGCTCACCGAAGGCCTTGGGAACGCTCAGAGCCGACCGGGTCCTTCGGTCCCTACGGCCGCAGCGCCGCCGCGTACATCCGGGACCTTTCCGTGTCGGCGCCTGATCCCACTACTCCTTTCTAGTAGGCGCCGCCTTTTCCACCGATTGGTGGCGGGTATGTCGACGGATCATTTCTTGTTTCTGTACTTTATAAACTGCATTTGTTTCTTTTCTGATCTCAAATACTGAACAAAAACTACTTTTATCAATAATTGAAACGGTTCGCGCCACTTATATTTTGTATTTCGACTAAAAAGAAGCTTTTAGCGGCTCTGACCAGTAGTAAGCCCAGGACCTAAGACGTCACATTACGCGCGCTTTCGGTACCGCGGGTCGCCCCGTCGGTGGAGGAGGTTTCCACGTCGTCCGGTTAAAATATGACGCACTGATATTTAGTGACTCTCTCCGTGCCCGCTGGCTTGCCCGAACCCCAAGAGACGTGGAAACCGCAAAAAAGGTAGACGCTTAATTATGATTGCAGGGCCCCTTTAAAACTAAAAATCGATATTGCGCGCGCGGATCGCGGGAAAAAACACAGTAATCCGCTATCAACTCGGGAACGGATACCGCAAATCGCGACATGCAGCAGATTCGTATTTCACGATGCAATATACACAAGGGAACAACTAGCCTGTTACGCGAGCCGACATCGCGTGCAGATCGCAGACAAAAACTCGGGAACCCGCTATGAACTCGCTTCTCGGATAACCGGTACCGCCGATCGCGCCGTTGATGCGCGATTCCCGTCGGACATAACTTGACGTCCAACGGGAATCGGGGTGGGCGATGTTTCGGAATTTTTATGTTACAGGTACTTAGCCAGAAAAACGGGATGGGCGATCTCTCAGGGGAGGGCGCCCTTACGGGATTTTACGGTATGTATATTTGTATACATATGTAACCAAAGTTCTTTGCATCTGGGACGTTATGCTAAGAGATAGTTTTTTTTTTTCTTCACTCACGGCTGAGGATGCAATATTTTGCATCCTCAGCCGTGAGCCGACATATCCCTGGCAGATCCCACTCTTTCTCAGTAACAAATTAAAAAAAAGGACAAACTTTGGAAGTTACACCTGTAATTGACATGGTCTGTGATGTCTGCACGGTGCAGCCAAGGACAAGAGCACTGACCCCCGAATTCATAGATGTGACTTTCTCCGAGGCCGAGCTTCAACTTGCTTAAGTCCGTCTTGCAACAACCAAGCGCGCTTCATAAATGCACCTTAACTTAAACCAATCTTGAACCGAGCTTGAAGCAAACTCGAAGTGACCAAATTTCAAGACTGGGTTGGATCTATCTTGAACGCCACTTCGTAGTCGTTTCAACATGGCGGCTTCCCCAAGCGACGTCGCACAGAGGATCTCCACCTTCGAATTCGCCTCCCGCACGTCTGATATCGCCTTTGGGGACGCGCTTCCTTTGCCGAGAGTCCCGCGACCATCAATTCAGGATGAGGAAAACCTGCCGGAGCGCTACAATGACAGGCAGTTCCTGGCGCGGTACCGCACCACAAAGGGAACCTTGCGAGAGCTGCTCGGGATGCTGCCGCTAACGAGCACCGACAACAGGGGCCTTCCACTGCTGCAACTGCTGGTCACGCTGAGGTTCTATGGTGCCGAGATTTTCCAGGTTGTGACTGGAGACCTGGTGAACATATCCCAACCAACAGTGTGCCGCGCGGTGGAAGTAAGAACGCAGCTGTTTGCAGGACACCTGTTCCGGGAACTTGTTCACTTCCTCAGCGCCACGAAATTCGGCACAGTGATGCACGACTTCCACGCGCTTGCCCACTCCCCCGGCCTCTCCGAGTGCATCGACCGTACCCACGTGCAGATAAAGAGCCCCGGTGGCAATGACCAGGGGTGAGACGGGTGAAACCGGTTTTGGAGCAATTTTCGGAGCAGAAAAATCTGGATTTCGGAGCAGCTTAGGTGCACAAAATTCTCGTTTTGGCGCAGCAGTTTATGCATTTTGGAGCAACTTCGAAGCACAAAAGTGTATAGTTTGGAGCAGAAAATGTTAGAGCAGCATATCAGCAATTTAAATCATAAAAAAGTTGATATAAATCACATAAATCTGATTTTTCTTTTTTAATCATTATTTTTGTCCATATTGGTTCCAATAAGTCATCAGCGAAAATACGCACCAAGTTATAAAAAAACTGAAAAGGCAAACGCGAGTTTTATGCACATAGATGAGGACAGTAAACGCAGGCTTGCTGCAAAGTTAGGTGGGCACCAGGTGCCTCAAGCTTATACGAACTGATGCCAAAGCACGATTGTAGTGCAAAACTTTTAAAGCGGTGATTCGAGAGCATTTCGACGAGATTACAGACACGAATGAACAATTACATAATGGAGGCGCTCAATAGCACTCTTAAGAAATAGTTTACTCTCAAAACGAAAGAAATACTTAGGTTTGCTCATCTTGATAGCCTGTGCGTCGTACCTTCCGCGGCCAGACAGCGAGGCCACGTGACAGCGCACCGTTAGCATGCAGCAACGTTACTAGAACCACTCAGTTGGGAAACTGCCATAGAGACTGCTCTGAAAAAGTGGCACCGATCCGTCCACGAGAACCGAGCTAATGGCAATCCCAACGCCGCCACTTCTCCCGCAGCGGCCAGTCCAGGAACTGCACGTGACTTACATATTCGTTCTAATCGGCCATTTTGGGGCCAGAACAGATACTGTGGAAGGGGCTTCGAGGTACCGCCCCCGACTCCCAAGCGGACGCGCCGCGCTTTACCACCGTGGTTAATATGCGCCTAACTCAGGACGCGCTACCTGAAATCCCCGCTGAGGCAGGGTTGTATAAAAACAATATTAATTATACTGCAAAACCTTGCGAACTAAAGATATTAGAAAACAACACGCGCCCCCATTTAGTACTAAACTTCAATAAAAGTTACTACAAAAAGTTTTTTTCTGTTAGTTTTTACGCAAAAACATGCTTTCTAAAATTTCAAGGCGACCACAGTGAAGACAAATGATACAGAGTGGCGCTGCTGTCGCATTTAGCTCGGTCTCGGTGGACGCCAGCGGCCCAGGTTTCAATGGTGAGTTTCCCAACTGAGAGTTCTAGTAACGTTGGCATGCAGTCACAAATGACAGCGGAAAGTAGTAGGAAAATTCGGAAAAGACCACGCATTATAGGTATAGAAGAGTACTACAGCTGGAATCTTAGAATCCGGCAGCTGCTTGCGCCACCCTGTACTCGTGCAGTGTACTTTACTACAACGATATTGAATGTTGCCAACCAAGCTTTCGTTTCCTGCTAAAGCTAGCGTCGCCGCAAACTTTTTTGTTTAGTTTTTGAGTTACTTTGGCGCAGTGTGGCGCAATTTCTACCGATTTCGCGTTTTTGGCGCAACTAGGCGCAGAAAATTGGGTTTCTATCAAAATGGCGCAATTTGCGCAGATGTCACACCCCTGCAATGACACAACGGTGTTTCGTAACCAAAAGGAGGTCTTCCCGATCAACGTCCAGGTAACGAGCACAGAGTTCGCGTTTTGCCAAATTTACAGTTCAAAAGCTTTTGACATCAGTTAGAGCAACGCTTGAGCGATCGTGAGTTGTCATTTTTTAGAGTATGCGCTCACGTTCACCTGCATGAAATTTCGAAATTCTGCCCCAGGCATTACACATGTAATAACTTGAAACTTTTGAGGTAGAAAGCCCTCTCGTCTTTGCTTCACTATATGCATCTGTTCCTTGATTTGTAAGCTTTGTGCTGTACAGATTTCCTTGAATTATTTGTGGCTTTTTCAAATTTTCAATAAATACATGTGTATAGTTCTACATGCAAGAGTGACAGCTGTAAATTGTTGCAAGTGTGTACCTCCCCTTTGCTGATAGAAAACATTTCTTTCTGGTCATGGTTCTTCTCCAATTCAAAATTACATTCAGCTTGCAATGTTCATATTGACATTGTGTCACTAACAGAACACATCACTTGGGAAGTGTCACTAACAGAACATATCATTTCGGCAGTTTTTGTAAAAAAAAAATATTTGTCGAGTATTACCACAACTTCATTCGATTTGACCATGTCCACCAATTTTTCTTGCTCATGTCTTCATGTTTCATTTCAACACAAACTACTTGCAGGCTGTCACCGGCCCCCAGCTGCGATTTCATGATGTGGTTGCTAGCTGGCCCGGGTCGGCACACGACAGCCAGATTTTCGACAACCCTCGTGCGCGGGTGCTCTGCGAGGAACACCGGGTGCCAGGGACGCTGCTTGGGGACATGGGCTATGCCTGCTTCCCTTTCCTCATGACACCCCTGGCAGATCCCAGGTCCAGCCAAAACACCACGAGGCAAGCAAGTACATCCTACAAGTGCCTGAGCAAATGTAGGGCTATGTCTGGGGACAGGGATCACATTATGTAGGGTGGTTCAAGTCACCAGGCTCGATCCGAAATGGACCGTAAAAATCGACGCCTGCACGTAGCCATCTAAACTTTTCGTCAAAGGTGTAATTCACAGGTCGGTTTTTCTTGTAAAATTACAAAGCATAGCTTTCTTTCTGTAAAAAATAAGGCCAAGGAACTTGCCAGGGTCTACGGCGGGCAGCAACACAGAAGACAGGGGTTCAGTAGCGGGATGTGTTTGGCATTCGTATTGATAGCTGGCGCTACCTCCTTATAGCGACGGCTCACAACCACCGTGGTTTATTAAAATAAATATATTCCTTTTGAAATGTACCTTCGATTACAAAATAAATGCAAACAATAAAAGCAAAACTTCAAGTAAAAAAACGCGTCTGCCTAACGGCAGCGTTTTTGCTGCCAACGGATTTCGTCTGCGTGTCGTCTGCTATCTTTCGCTGGTCAGCTGCACCTTCAGGCGCTGCTCCCGACGCCATCTATGAATATGAACGCCAAACACAAGCCGCTACTGGACTTGGTCGTCTGGGTCGCCACCCACCGTAGACCCTGGCAAGTTTTTTGGCCCTATGTTTACAGAAAGACAACTACGCTTTGTAATTTTCCAAGAAAAAACCGACCTGTGAAATACACCTTTGACGAAAAGTTTAGATGACTACGTGCAGGCATCGATTTTAACGGTCCATTTTAGATCGAGCCTGGTGACTTGAACCACCCTATATACAAATGTGGAACAATAGTAGCACTACTGGACTCGTGCGCTAGTTGTGATGGTTAAATAATGAACGAACACATTAAGTAAGATACTGGGTGTGGCAACATTAGCCCCAGAAGAGTAATGAAAAAAGTTGCAAATATCTATCTTTATGGGGACTTTAGTCACTGACACGGTGAGAACAGCAGGGTGTCTTTCTGCCCAGCATCCAGAGCACGCTCACTGCCTTCTAGCATGCTTTGGCTGCACATGCACGCATGAGGTGCACGAGATGCCAAAGTGTTACCGAATGTATGATGCCGATGCTGGAGGTGAGACAAGAGAAGCTTCTTCGTTGCCTGCGGTTAGTATGTTTTTGTATGTGGTGCTGAGGCATTTTGAAATTGAGCTACTCAGGAGAAAGATTTGAAGGGGGTCTACAGGCAATGTTATAATTTAATAAGCCATTCATGATATTCCCTCACACGATCAGGTACAAGGCCCACATCAAAACAAGGAACTCTGTATAAAGGGCCATCAGCATCTGGAAGCGGCGCTTTTTCTGCCTTGATATGAGGCTACAACACAAGCCACGTCGGGCCGTGCAGATCATCACGGCCTGTGCTGCCCTCCACGACCTGGCCTGCCTGAAAAAGGACCCACAGCCCCACTTCCCCCAGCTCCGCCAGTCGTGCCTAGGGCATGCAAACCGAGGAGGAGGGCCACGCGGCCAGTCCACTTGCCACCCGTGGACACCGTGGAGGACTCCCTCACAGGCATACAGGCATGGGAGCGACTCATCGAAAGAAGCTTCGAATAGAGACCCTTCTGCAATGACTGATCAAGCCTTGTTTTAAAGGGATGCTGAACCGAAATTTTGGGTGGAAATTCTTGGTCGCAATGGCATACATAGCATGTTCACTACTTCTAAATAATGTTGCGAGCGAGAAAGCGTATATAATTGAATAAACACGAAAATAACCATTTTACACGACCTTTGATGAGCGTCGTGGAAAGCTCGCTTCGTGATGTGTGCATTCTCATTTGCCTCAAAAGAGCCAAGAAAAGGCGCTAAGCCAAGTGGTGCTTGTTACTGCTCAAGGACGTTTAAATAGGGCAGGACCCGGCATGACGTCATGCCCTGTAACGCCAGAAAAAGAACCCAATCCCAGACTGCCTCATGCGCCAACGCGCTCTCATCAAAACTAAATTCAACGAAGCTCCCATCGTCTGCTGTCCGCTCGGTCATAGGCTACGTCTGCTCCGTGCCTGCGGTCTGCTTCGTCTGCTCGCTGTCGCCGCTGGCTTTCGATTCGATTGGCGCACCAAAAGATGTTTCGATGCGAACCCGCATTCGGCGGAGTGAAACCAACACCTTCTGGAAGCAGGGTTTGTATGGCTTTCTCAACCCGCTGTGCCATTCTCAGCATTTGTGGGTGTGACGACTGACATGTGATTGCTTTCCAAAGCAGTGCTATGACGACTCATTCTAAACGACACTCCAGGTGCGGTGTCAAGAGTGTCCGTTACACGCCGACCTCCTACTGGTCAGGCAAGTGTTGGGTTCCAGATCTTGCCTGTTCGGCACCAATTCGGTGGACGCCGCCATGAAATTATGGAGCAAACAACAGCGTTGCCACGGAAATGCCTAGGCGACGAGGGTTGCTTGCCCCAAAAATCAATGGCGGCACCCATTGACAAGCTCCCCATTGGTTGAGAAGAGTTGGTGGCTGTGCCTACTTCTGCTACACCTCGCTCCGTGCATTGGACATACGGACGCCACCTCCTGCTCATTATAACCTCCTTGTCACTGCTAGTACCACGCGGGCGCTCTACGCTCTGCCCCATATTTTGGATTCCTACGACCTCTGCTGTTCGGCGCTCGCCACTGCCTTTTGTGTTCTCCAAACTAGTATGGCGACATATAAAATCGTCGGTAGCAGCAGTAGCAGCAGCTTCAGCCTCAGCCCCAGCAGCAGGAGCAGCAGCACCAGCAGCAATAACCGAAGTGACCGGAGCAGCAGCAGCAGCGAATGCGGGAATGGCAGCGACCTACCGACCGACGAGGAACGTGAGCACGTGCCGAGGAAACACAGTAAAGTGGTACCGTAATCCTGCAATCCCTCCGCGTCGTCCGACAAAAGCGATGAAGGATTTGCAGCAATGCCACCGACGCTCTCGCCCGACGTGGCACAGGTGCTACCACGAAATGACACACGGTGCCTACTCAACACACATTTGTGAGGACCAAAATATGCGAATGCGGTGCACCAATTTAGTACATAATCTCGGGTCAGCAAGTGTTTTGAGGGTCGCACAAGGTTGGATTGTAATTCTGGAGCTACGGCGAGTAGGCTCTAGCCTGGTTCGGGATCGACATTGGGCTAGACCGGGCAACATTCCCGTTCGTCAACATTTGTCAGTGCTAACAGCAGAAGAAATTCAGGGCGACTCTTTAGCGTGTGCCAGCACAAGCACATTGGGATGCGAGGGTGCTTCAGCTACGCGTGAACCTCTATCCTGCATGTGGTTGGCGTGGAAGGGAACAGGCGCCCACTCTAGTAATAGCGCCCACAGGCGCAGCCAGAAGTTTACGGAGCACGGGAACGGGAACATCGCTTAAACATACCCTAACGTGTGGGATTAAAAAAATACACAACGCCTGTGTGTTCGAGCCAGCACTGACAGGTAGTGCGCATACACTGTTGAAACGCTGGTTTCGTGCTCAGGAAAATTCTGGCCACGCCTGTACACATTCGACTGCAGCACGTACAGGGATTGACTGCAACAGCCGTAGTTTTACTCGTAGTGACAGCAACATGAAAGCCTCAAGCTAGATGATAATGCAAGTGTCTAGTGCAGTTTACTAGAAGTATTTCGTCTTGTACAGCACAATAAACAAGAGGCGAACTGTATTTACACTGAACAGCAATAGACAAATATTCAAATATCATAACTTGCTTTAGACTGACTTGTGCATAAATTTACCAAGTTCTCAACTTCTTCAAACAGGTGCTGCTGCAATTCACGATGTGGCAGCATGCCCACTACAAGAGAGTGTGTGTGCTGCCAGCAACAAGGCAAAGTCAAAGACAAGGCTGGGAGCCTAGACTGTGTAACCAAGCACCACCTCTTTGCCTTGTACTATCTCAACCAGGATGTCCTTGATCTGGAATACACCAAACTAAGGGTGTCCCGACCTCTGAGCGTCAGAGACTTGCAACACATGAATGCGTATAAGAATTCATACAATTCCTTATTAGGCAATTCACAAATTATCTCAAGGAACAGCAAGGGAGCAGGAGACACATGCCTTGATGCTACATATTTACATTGGTTCTCAAAACCTACTGAAATTCAAATGCTTTGCTCAACAAAGACAGTTCAAGACATACAGGTCATGCATGTACAGTAATCAGCAAACTTATCCAGAAGGCATGAATCATGACTTATCGCCCGACAGCTCTTTCCTGGCGGCAGCCGAAGAAAAGACTTCATGAATACTTAGGGGTAAAAATAAAAAATAGCCTTAAGTGGGACGAACATATGAGTAAAATATGTACTAAGCATTTCGAAAGCTATGCTTCCTACGCAGAAAATTGAAGGGATGCCCCTTAAATGTCACTCAAAGCATATTGTTCTCTAGTCCGACCAGTCCTTGAGTACTCCCCTATCGTATGGGATCCATAATTCATCAAAGACATCACTGAGGTGGAGTGGATCCAGCATCTTGCTGCTAGGTTTATCTCATCAGACTATCGGTCATCATCATCCGTAACTAATATGCTCAAGCAGTTGGACCTGAGCCCTCTCCACCTGCACCGTCAACTTGCCAGGTTAAGGTTTATCTATTTACTATCCCATAAAAGTTCTGGCCAACGAAGTGAACACTATTTATTTCCAGCGCTGAACAGATAAACAAGATTAAACCAGTAATATGCCCATATTTTGCCAGAACTAAACTTTTTCAAAAATCTTTTTTTCCAAACGCAATTGAACAGTAGAACTGCTTGCCGTCATTGCTTATTGAAAGCACAAATGTTGAATCACTTGAGTGTCTGCTACTGTCACAATTTTGTAACCCCTTCCTGCTTGGGCAGCTCAGCTGCCTGCAATATCTCTAAATAAATAAAATAAATAAATGACGTGGCGGGCAATGGAACAACCCCAGCAAGAAGGGGGGGACCTCGCTCGAGGCTGAAATCGCAGCTGGACCGGCAACAGTGCAGCAATATTGTCGGCAGGCTACCTATTCTCATTGCCAATTGCTCAATACCACCTGCCATGTTTTTCGGACGCTGCTGCAACGTCATCTTTCTCGTCTAGCAGCCTTGTTGCATTGTTGCATTGCCCACCACGCCATAGAGCCTTTTTTTTTTTTCGGCTGGATGTTTATTCTTATTATGAGGGTTAACATGTTGCATCGTTTGACCGCCACTACCAGCACCTCAAAGCGACTTCGACGGGAATAAAGGTAGGAGATTGCATACGTGAGGAAGAAAGAAGCTTGCTGTGGCTTTCATTCCTGTTAGCACCCCTTTGAGCAGCTGGTAGTGGCGGTCGAACGATGCAGCATGTTCACCCTCCTAATGAGGATGACTGTACATTTAAATATACACATCCCAATGAAAATGCAACTAGGAAGATCCTTTTGTTGTGGTCTCCCGACGTGCAGCATACTTGTAAGTGCATAACTAATTATGTGACTAAATCTGATACTCTGTTATGTTATCCTTGCAGCAAGTACAGATACGCAGCCTATTGCCAGTTCGTGTGGTGGGTCTATGGCGAACTCAAAAGGAGAATAGTGTCCACTTTCCCAGCTGCGTGGTGATCAGGGTGCGTGAGGAGTTCCATGCTCCAAAAGGCACAGCCTACAAAGGCTTTTCAGAGTGCTGTTCTTGAAGAGGTGCTCACATTCTGCACATTAAAACATCCTATGCATCTACTTTCCTGTGAGTCACTTGTGACCTACAGATAAAGCTTGGCAAATAATGGGGCTGAAAATATGGTTCGACCTAAAAACAAGTTTGTACTGTGGCACCTATACTCCATTTACAATAACTTGGCGAACTGTGGAGGCTGCGGGCCCGCGACCCAATAAGAGCACCAGAGCAAGGCACGTGGTTACACTCTATGGTCGAGGGCCCCAGTCAAGGTCACGGGGGCCTCGTTACCGCCACAGCAACAGCGCCGTCCGCAACAAAAAGTAGTTCTAGGCTTCTTTTTTTACAGTTTGCAGAACAGTGCAGCAGGCGGCTCCGAAAGTACCGCATGCCACACGTCCTGGCTTTTCAGCTCATCTTGGCCGTGATAGTACAGAAGAGAGTCCCATATTTTTAAGAAATGTTATTTCACGCTTAAATGCTCAAAGTGAAGCTGGTGTTTTTTCTAGCAGTGTGTTAAACCCTTAGACTGGGGTGAAAAACGGTTTAAATAATGAGACAGAATGAAAGGAGACAAACACTTGTCCTATTGCGCCTTTGTTTAAAGGACATTGTTGTATAAGCCTGGGACTGTGGAATAAAAAAAGACAAAGCTGAGAATGCGTCATGGACATCGGTCCTTTACTCCTTTCCTAACACGTCAGTTATGACTACTACAATAGACCTGTTGCCATTGAATGCAGTACTTACACTTGCATGGTTACTTGTAGTGAGGGGACGAATTTTATCCGAATCGAGATTCGGAGCCGAACCTGAAGATTCGGAACGATTCGAAAGAGTAGCCGAATGTCAAGAGATTCGGAAAAGTTCGGAAAAGTCCGAGCGTTGCCATGGTTGCCAGATCACGCTGATGAGTGTTTCAACTTTTCGTGATACAGCTGAACTTCGATGTAACGAAGTCGGTGAAATTCAGAATTTACTTCGTTACATTGAAATTTTGCTATATAGAAAATCAGGGCAAACGTTAAAGAAAGTTTCCACAAATGTTTCTCGGGTGCACAAAACTCACCGAGTACACCTTTATTTCGGTTCAAAGTAGTTCGTCGTCTTTTTCTGGGCCACTCTTGACAATATTATCCCCATCTCAGTACGTTAGCATAGCCAGATGGCCTGCATCACGTCCTCGTCCTGCTGTGTGCTCGTGGACCGCCTCAAGACATCGATCACATCCACCACTTCACGGTTACTGGGCACATCGCAGGTGTCTTGCTCACCAGGCTCGCTGTCGTCCCCGTCTTGCGAGTTGCCACGAACATCGCTAGCTATCGCCTTGTGGGTCACCTCCTCCGTCGCATTGACAGCAGAGTCGACGTATAGAAATTGTCGTCGAGGTCGACGTTGTCTGGGACGGCTCCATCGCCTTGAAGGCCCCATCACCCAGGACAACGAGAAACGCAAGCTTTTAGTTAGGCCTCGAAACGAACTGCGCAGCACAAATGAAGCCGACGGACGAAACGGCGGCAGGTCTAGTGTCCTCTTGTGGCCGTCCTGTACACCACAATCGCCAGACACCGCCTGCTCCACCCTTTGTGCTTTATCAGTGGCCCGTTTCAGCGCATGTGCTTCCCAAAATCTCCTTTGAGACACAAAAGTTTGTGACGAATTGTCTATGAAACTTCGTTACATCGAAATTTCAGCAAACGGGACTTCGTTACATAGGGGTAAAAAATACATGGCGTGCATACACTTGCGGTTAGAAAAGTTATGCACTTCGTTACATCGAGGGTTTCGTTACTTAGAAGTTCGTTACATAGAGGTTTGACTGTATAAAATTCATTAAATTCTACAAAGTGCACAAAATATTGTTGTAATATAATATCATAGTAATAAATAAAATGTTCCGCTCTGTTTATTGTATTCTGGATGTTTGTCAAGAACGGTAGCCAGACATCGCGGGAAAATTGGTTTCGGTTCCAGATTACGACCAAAATAGGCATGCTTGGTGCACGTCGAAATACAAGCACGTTTACATCGTCGCAGGAGGTCGATGCTGTACGTGCTGTTCAGTACAGACACATTTCGTGCCCATAATTACGGTCATAGTGGCCCACACCACACAAATAAGTATGTTTGATTCGATTATCTCCGACGTATGTCCACTGAGGTATTGTTATCGGAACACGGGATACAATCTGAAACTCCTTGCGCCGTACTATTACAGTCTCCTGTACTGCATTTGTACCTTTCTGGTTAATGTTATCCGATTTAGTTAGAACAATAAAGTTGCATTGGACATGCCTCCTGTGTTGTGTTTCTTGTTCATCAAATAAACAAATAAAGATCACGCATACAAAACATTGAAGCCCAAGTGTCCCGTGGCCGCAATGGATTCGCATGTTTGAAACCTTTCTTCTGGCATCCGGAGCATCTGACTTCCCGCCCGAACGACGCAAAGCCCTCCTGTTACACAGCCTGGGAATTGAAGGTCAGCGTATTTTCTTCGCTCTGCCATCCGACGTCTCCGAACCCGCCCCGCCGGCTGCCGCCGCGACAGCTTCCGATGAGGCCAAAAAGTCTCCCACTGCCCCGTCATCGTACGACCAAGCCGTCGCTGCGTTGACGCAGCATTTTGCCTCGGCAAGCAATGTCGTCGTGGAACGCCATCGCTTCCGCCGCCGTACCCAGCAACCAGGCGAGTCTATACAAGAATACGTCGCCGCTTTACGAGAGCTTGCTGCTTCGTGTTCTTTCGTCGCCCTTGACGACTCCCTCCGCGACCAGTTCTTAGAAGGCATCGCGTCGCAACACCTTCGTGAATGTCTGCTTCTAGAAGGTTCATCGCTCTCCTTTTCGCGCGCCGTGCTTCTGGCACAACAACTGGAGCAGGCCGCTCAGCAAGTTCGCGAGCTTGCTCCCGGGCACGTTCAGCGGGTAACTTCACGAGGCGTTCGGCATTCCAGGGATTCAACGCGGCCGCGCTCGTCTCCCCGTCGGTTACCTCCCCCGCAAGCAAGCCCCCGTCGACAGTTGCGCCATGACTCAGCGACGCCGCGTGCCTCTCGGTCAGCTGGGCACTCACGCCGTAACCGCCAGTCTGCTTCCCCTGAGCGCTCCCGCGCCTCGAACAATGCGTCACCGCATTGTTTTCGTTGTGGTTCCTGCCAGCACCGCGCCTCGTCATCCTCTTGTCCAGCACAAGGTCAGCACTGTTTTCACTGCGGTCGCCTAGGGCACTTCCGCTCAGTCTGTAACAAGCGACAGCGTCATTCCACCGTTGCCGTTCATGAAGTCGACTGCCAGGACTCGTCCGATGATGCTGAAAATTTTAAGCGTTCTTTCTGTCGTCGGTCCTGCTCGAGCCGGCATTTTCGTTGACGTTTTCGTCGCTGGCAAGTCCTTGAAGTTTCTTGTCGACTCTGGGTCGTCTGTTTCCATCCTGGAAGAAAACCTTTTCCAGCAGCATTTTGCTGACGAGTCACTTCTTTCCGCTCCGCGAGTGAAGCTTCTCGATTACTCTAAGCGCTCCATTCCAGTCCGTGGCTGCTTCTTCACGGAAGTCACGTTCAAGGGACGCACAGCGTACCTTCTGTTCCATGTTGTGCCGAAAGGCACATCCATCCTCGGAATTGATGCGATCAAGGCTTTGGACCTGCACATGGAAGGGTCGTCCCTGCATTGTTTCGAGACGTCGACCATGCCAGTGACACTCGACGCGCCCCAGCTCTCCGGCCTGTGCCAAGCTTCTCAACCCAACCCTCTTCCGAAGACCCTGTCTAGTGAGTTCGGCTCCCTCTTTGCGCCAGGCCTTGGTCTCGCCAAGGGTTTCGTCCATCAGATCAAGATCCGACTCACGGTGCCTCCTGTGGCATCGAAACTTCGGCGTCTCCCGCTGACACTCCGACCTCAAGTTTCGGAAGAGATCCGTAGGTTGGAAGAACTGGATGTCATCGAGCGCGTTAATGCCTCGGAATGGGTGTCCCCCATAGTCGTGGTAAGGAAGAAGGACGGTGGCATTCGACTCTGTGTTGACCTCCGGGAACCTAACAAAGCAGTCATCACCGACAGCTTCCCGCTTCCTCACACTGAAGAGCTCCTGAACAGCCTCGTCGGTGCCACTACCTTCTCCAAGCTGGATCTTGCATCCGCCTACCACCAGGTTCTGCTGCATCCCGAGAGCCGAGACTTGACCGCATTCGTGACTCACGACGGACTGTTCCGTTTCAAGCGGGTATGCTTTGGGCTGGCGTCGGCCCCCGCAGCCTTCCAGCAGTTGATGTCGCAGATTCTCAAAGATTGCTCCGGCGTTCTGTTCTACATTGACGATATCATTGTGTTCGGCAAGACCGAACAAGAGCACCTAACGAACCTGGCCGCTGTTCTCCGCCGCATCAAGGCAGCTGGACTCAAACTCAATCACAAGTGCACCTTTTGCGTCCAAGAATTGTCTTTCTTGGGCCACAAGGTCACTGCCCAAGGCATCTCACCGCTGCCAGAGAAAGTGGATTCTATCCTGAACGCTCCCGCCCCCACTGACGCCGCTGGTCTGCGTTCGTTTCTCGGCCTAGTCGAGTACTACGCCAAGTTTCTTCCCTGCCTTGCTGGAGTCGTGGAACCAATGCGCGCACTGCTCCGCAAGAATCAACCCTTCATCTGGAGTGATGCCGTCGACGCCAGTTTTCGGAAGGTCAAGTTCTTGTTGTCATCCAGCAAAGTACTTCAGATGTTTGATCCCACTCTTCCGGTGGTTGTCTCCACGGATGCTTCTGACTGCGGCCTTGGCGCCGTTCTTCAACAAATGGATGGGCACCAGCTACGCACAGTCGCCTTCGCATCTCGCACTCTCTCTCCAGCAGAGAGAAAGTATTCAGTCGGTGAACGAGAAGCACTCGCGTGCGTCTGGGCATGCGAGCATTGGCACACATACCTATGGGGACGGCGCTTCACACTTCGTACGGACCACCAGGCCTTGGTCTCTCTTCTGTCGTCTCAAGGCTCAGGACGACGGCCCCTTCGCATCGCACGCTGGTCAGAGCGTCTTCTGCGCTACAACTACACTGTGGAATACCGCAAGGGTTCAAAGAATCAAGTTGCGGATGCATTGTCCCGCCTTCCAGTGTCTGTTTTGCAGGAGGATGCTTCGTTCAACGAAGAGGTCGTGTCTCTCGTTGCGCCACTCTGCCTCACCAAGGAACAGTTCCAGCAATCACTGCGTGAAGATGCTACCTTGGAACAAGTCAAGGCTTACGTCGCATCATCTTGGCCTTCCCACAAGTCCATCCCGGGTGATCTTCAGCCATTCTTTGCCGTGCGCGAAGAACTGTCTGTGGTCGACGACCTGCTTTTGCGTGGGGAACGGCTCGTAGTTCCTCCTTCCCTTACCTCACAGGTCATTTCCACCGCGCACGAAGCCCACCCTGGGATAGTGCGCACCAAGGCGCGACTACGAGAGCGGTTTTGGTGGCCCGGCATGGACAAGCAAGTGGAAGTCGCCATCCACAACTGCATAGTCTGCCAGGCTGCAGACAAGAGTGCCAAGACGGCAGTAACTCCGCTGCAACCTGTTCCCCTGCCAGAGCGTCCATGGCAGAAGGTCGCTGTCGACATCGTCGGTCCCATGGAAAGAGCGCCGCACGATTGCAGGTTCGCCATCACTCTCGTAGACTACTTCTCCAAGTGGCCTGAAGTACAGTTTTGCAGCGAGGTGTCGACGCGCACAGTGACAATCTTTCTGCTCTCAGTATTTTCTCGAGAGGGCTACCCCGACGAGATTGTGTGCGACAACGGCCCTCAGTTTTGTTCCCGAGAATTCAACCAGTTCCTGAAGGATCGTGCCATTCGCCTCTCGCACTCTTCAGTGTACTACCCCCAGGCAAATGGACTTGTAGAAAGATTCAACCGCGTTTTCAAGAACTTCGTGCAGACAGCTTTGCTGGAACATCGACCACTCCGCCAAGCGGCCATCGAATACCTCGGCATCTACCGGTGCACACCACACGCGACCACGGGAGTCGCCCCAGCTCTGTTGCTGCATAGAAGGCTGCCGAGAACACGCCTGGATGTCGTCGGGCACCCGTCGTCTTCCTTCTTCAAGGACCCAGCTACCGAGCTCCGTCGGCTGCGTCGTCGGGTGAAGCACAAGCAAGAGACCAGCAAGAGGCAGACAGATTTTCGTCGAGCCGCAAAGAAGACCAACATCGCAGTTGGTGACTTCGTCCGGGTGAGGAAACCCTCAGTCGCCTTCAAGGGAGACCCCTCCTTTGGCAGTCCCCGCAAAGTGCTGGAGCAGCGCGGGCAGTCCTCTTTCCGCCTCGATGATGGGAGGACCTGGAACGCATCCAAGCTTGCCAAAGTCCCTTCGGGTCCCCGTACTCTGCGTCCAGAGGAGACCTGGAACTCGCAAGACGCTAGCACACTGAGGTCACTGTCACCGGGGAACCATGGGCTACCAGCTGCTCGTGAGGCATCTCAAGCGGCGGCTGCATCCCTGCCTGCTCCTGTGGCCACCCGTGCTGCATCCCTGCCTGCTCCTGTGGCCACCCGTGCTGCTCTCGACCCAGGCACGCCTGAGCCGCAAGCCGGTGTGCCTCTTCCTGCTCTTGTGGCCGACCGGGCTGCCCCCGACCCGGACCCCCCTGAACTGCAACCGGGTCCGGCTCCTCTTCGCGTTCAACCACCACGAGCAAGACAAGCTCCAAAACGTTACGATGACTATGTGTGAGAACTCTAGATTATTTGTTTGTTTGTTCTCCTCGTATTGTCTACGTTTTGAACATTTTTGTAGAGAGAATGGAGTTGTCGTGGGTTTTGTATATAGAAATGGTAGTTACTGCCGAGGGTATGTGCGTTACATGATGTTCCTTTGTTGTTGACCGGTCACTGTTTTTCATTGCCTTATGTTTTCCTTATGAGTACGAGTTGTCACTGCACACAGCACCTTGCAGTACTAACCCACTAACAGCTTACTAACCCACTGCAAGTTTTAAGGGGGGAATATGTGGTGTCGTTAGTTTCGGTTTCTATATCTCGTCTGTAAACCCTGTGAATGTATGTGGCGCTGTTGTTCCCATGTATATAATTGTGTCGTCTGATAAAGTTTGATTAATTTTCGTTGGGTCATGGCTGGTTGACTCTCTTCTTCTCGGCCTGAAGGCCGAGACACCACAAACAGACTCCAAGATGTCCATAGCCAGGCATGTGAGAACAAGAGTGCAGCTGAATCATCACCCCAGAGTGCCCCCAGCACCTCCTCAGGCAGCTCACCACCCAGTGATTTTCACTCGTGGTATAACCAACAACTCCCAGGCCACGACAGGAGTGGCGGCAAACCATAACGGTCGTCAAGGCGCAACTTGGTGCCTTCGTGGAAGACAAGGAAGTGGAATGCTACAACTCGCAAAGCAATCCCACGGTCTACTGGGAGAAAAAGCGGTACCTGTGGCCCGACCTGTACACTGTAGCTGTTGGATACCTTGCATGCCCTCCAACCAGTGTGTACTCCGAGAGGGTATTCAGCACCGCAGGAGCCATTGTGACCAACAGAAGGAACCGCCTCACACCAAAGAATGTGGCCACCCTCACCTTCATTCGCATGAACAGGGCATGGATCCCCAACATTCTGCCTGCAAGAATAGCCAACAGCCTAAGCAGCGCAGCAGACACAGCACAGGCCAGCACAGCTGAGGAGGAACTGTCTGAACCGAAAGAGCCTTTCCTGGAAAAGATGATCTTCGAGAGTGGCGACTGCTAAAGTGCCCTTGCATCACTGCCAGTAGCCTATAACATACTGTTTCAAGTTCATTTTCTTGCGAAAGATAAGCGGCAACTGCAGTAAAACTAAGCACAGCTACTCAATACTGATGGGCCTAACTTTTGCCGAGTCGAAAGTTCGGCGCCGAATCTTAGGATTCGGCCAAGCCGAACTTTTGCAGAACTTTTCTAAAGATTCGGCAAAAATACATTGTGATCAGACTTAACGTTGATATATCATTTCTTTCTGGCAAAAAAAAAGTTTAATGTTTCTTTTTTCTTAACTTAAATGCAACATGTAATGCATATTGACATAGTTATCACTAAATAAGGTGATATTCTACAAGATAATTGTATCAGTGTCGTTTTTGTGTGTTTACTGGCAATTTTAGTGACTCCTCGCAGAAGTGACGTGACAACGAGATTGGGTAGAAGCGAGTGTGGCGCAGTCACGAATCACGCTACGAGAGTTTCGGTTTTGAGGCATCATCACCGTACGCCTGCGTGTGTGTGTACAATGTTAAAATGAAAGCAATAACGCTGCGCTCTTGCTTTCTCTGGGAGTCACCGTTTTGTGTGCGAAAACAAATGCAATGGCTGCTGAGCCTTCACCAGAAGAGATAATAATATTAATGTAAATATGCATGTTTTTCGATTTGAGTCACTTGACGTCAGCTTTGCATAAAAGTGTACGTCCCATATTCGCAACGTCTTGTTTTTAACCTTTAAAATGCCAGGTTCTGGTGTTAGGACACACACAAACGTTTCGGAAGATAGGGAGAGTTAGGAATGTCGGATGTGCAACGTCGAGCATTATAGTTTTGTGTATAGTTTTATGCAGATACATGAAAATCGCGAAATAACACTACTAATTGAAAAAGCAATATTATTTTGTTGTGGAACACACTACTCCTGAGCAGAAAGCAGAATTGTTATAATTGCGAGGAGTGCTTAAAGTAATTGACGGCCAATGTTTCAACTCACTCATTGCATCACTGGAAGGGTCAAATGAATATCACGTTATCCAGAATGCATCGAATCATTTGTCACTTGCGCAGTAGACTGCGTAAATTACTGGTCGATCTTCTATTCTTGAGGCACAAAATATTGGAGAACCACACTCGCTCACAGACGCAGAGTTACCGTGTTGCCTACTACACACCTCGTAACCGCTGGTTGTACTACATTGCACGATGGTACCGCAAGACTGCACGGCGTCTATCTGCGATCCATTACTCTGTCGCATTCTCGCACGTGCGCAGACATTTGCCGAATTTTTGCCGAATCTTTGCCGAACTTTCCTTCAAAAGTTCGGCGTTTGCCAAACTTTGCCAAATCTGAAGTTCGGCAGATTCGGTCCATCACTACTACTCAAGGGCCACGATGGAAGCTAAAAACCACAACGGTCATCAGTGCACAAGTTGATGCTCACCTGGAAAACGAGAAAGCGGAATGCTTGACATGGCCTCAAAATTCCACATTTTCAGAAAAAAATTTTTTTTTATATTATATGTTTATGTTTATTAACTTCCAAAGAATAATTTCAGAAAATTTCATTTATAAACATACAGGATTTATCTCACAATAAATTATTTTCGACATGCCAACAGCCCTCCGAGTCAGTAGAGAGCAAGTTTTGTGTTTTTTATTTAGTGCTGCTTCATACTCGTTTAACATAGCCATGCTTGGATGGAACAGCACGAATGAACAGTCACACTCACAGGCACTCAAGAAGAAAACAGACTCGCAGCGCTTTGACAAGCAGATAGCTAGGCTGATATCAGGGGGTACCCGGTTCACATATTAATATTTGTCACAGAAAAACTCCTTCAGAAAATCAAAAATCCCGATTTAATCCAATGTAAGAAGAGGGACAGAAACCAAAGGCCAGCGGTTGTGCCTTACATTCACCACATTTCTCATGGTCTTAAAAGATAGGCAACTGCGTAAACGTTAACATAGTGTTTTCTGCTCCATGCAAGCTCTCTAGTTTATGTAAAAAGTAAATTCATCCTCCGATAGAACCTTAGGTTGTACAAAAAAGCACCACACCCGTTTTGTTCAATGCTCGGAAGGGGTGGTTTATGCAATTCCCTCTCATGCGGAAAGCAGTATGTCGGACAGACCGGGACGTGTCTCAATGACCGGTTACGTGAACATTACTATAACATAAACAGAGTAATATCAGGGAATCTAGGCATCCATTGCCGGGATTGTGGTGTTTAGCAGACCTGAGTAACTGCACTGTTATTGCCAGAAGTGGTAATCAGCTGACACGAGAGATTATCGAAGCTGAAAAAATAGCCAGGTTCGACAAACAATGTGTTAGTGTCCCATCCTTAGCTTTGTCAAAGAAAGAATTGGATTATCTCGATATAACATCAAAGCACCAATAGTGATGAGGAATTTTCGTTTAATTTCTATTAATTTTTCTTTTAGTAAATCTTGTAAAAATTTTAATTTTATTTCATTTTTTAATTTTGTAATATTTCTTTAGTTGTCTTTTATTTAATTAGTAGTTATTTATTAATGTTTATTGGCTATTTGGTCTCTGGCGTGTAAAAAATTAAAATGTTCTCAATAATGGCGAAGGAGAAGAAGTTGAAGAATTGAGGAAGAAGAAATATGGAACCGAGTTGTTAGTCAGCGCTGCAAGTCTGTTTTCTTCTTGAGTCCAAGCATGAATTACCAACTAGCCCAAGCATCCACATTAACATAGCAAGAACATCTCACCCTCATTGGAAGCACCATTTACTCTAGATTTAGCCCGTAGAATCTTTCAATGTTTAAAAGTATCAATGGCCAAGAGAACTCTTCACATCCAAACAAAAAAAAAATCCTGAAAATTTGGTATGAGCGATCTTATCGGTTGAGACCCGAAACAGGGTTTACGATTGGTCCTGCCCGGTGGCGTGATATTGCCGCGCGCGCAGCTGGCCAAGTAGGCAGCGCGCGCGTGGCCTAACGGTTATCGCGCCTGCCTCCCACGCGAAAAGCCAGGGTTCGATTCCTGGGAGCGACGTGTATTTTGTTTATTCCTGCAGTTTAGTGTTCTGGAAAATTCGCGAATCCTGTTGCTTGTTCGAGGTCCGAATGTTCTACGCGTCGAACTTTCTACGCCGATTATTCCAGAAGCCCACGCGTGTACATAAGGGGTTTCGCGTGGTGAGCCGAAGTCAGTTTCGCCTCAGCGTTCGATCTTGCTGCTTCGCCGCCTTCGACGCCCGCGACGCTCTGTTGTTATCTTTCTTTTCCCTTTTATTTTTGGGCACAAGTTCGCCCCATTAAACGTTCAGTTTACTCAGCCATTCGCCGCCTCATCACATGTCATTCGTGACAATATTGTGTCATCTCCAGTAAAACCCTTTCACAGCATCTTCCACTTCCGATCCTATTCCTGCTTTGCTGCTCTTCCTTAGAATGATTTGCCTCTTAGTCCTTGCCAGTTTATCTGTCAAGGAATGCCTGCTACAAAAGTTACCTTGCCTACAAACGACACAAACTGGTAGCTATTGCGAGGGAACAACGATGTCTCAGAGAGGAAGGTGCTAACAATGCTCCAGGTGAATTTTGCCTGCCTTGGACTCATAAAGAATAAATAAATCTAAGGTTGAAACTTCAAATGCATTTTTCTCAGTTTCACTTTTTAGCAGGAAATGTGGTATGAGGAAATGTATCATTTGACATTTTAAAAGTGTAAAGATTTCATTCAGTGGTGTCCTGTACCGAAATTTCCTGAGGAACAAGTTAAGGTACTCATATTCTGAGAAAGCTAACTTCTTCATCACAAAAACGGAATATTTTAAAACACAGAAGTTTGTTAAAATCTTTTGTACTTTTTCTGTGTTATTGTTTTTCTCTAGAATTGCATTTTCTAGAATTAATTTTTACCTTAACTTGCACTATGGGTATTCTACTTCACATTAAAACAAACATTTTGTGGATTGGAATTATTATATTTTTTAAACACATTTCCTACTGAAGCCACTTTTTTCTGGAGCTTTTTAAGCATTGTTTGTCATAGAATTGGCCTACAAGACTGAAACTTTAGATGTCATCAACCCAAATGGGGTTCAGTTCACCTAAAAGTTTGAATCAATTTAAGGAACGGTTCAGAAGTTGACCTTCCCAGGCAATGTCCCCCTTAATTAACTTGTAAAGCAATCTCATCATCTATACTGGAAGAAAAAAAAACAGTACAGGTATAATCACACTTAGCTACAACAAGCAGTCCGTGGTTTTTCTGTCCTCTCATCGCCGACATAGCAGGTGCGCTTACAAGTACGCCGCATGCGGGGTGCAGTGAACTTGTTTTCCCAAATTGCCCAACGTTTTGGAGTGCACTTTCTATGTGGGCACTGGAAGGACAAAGAAACCACGGACTGCTTGTTGTAGCTAAGTGTGATTAGGGGTATACCTGTAGCCTGACCTGTACACCGTAACCACTGGATACCTTGCCTGCCTGCCAATCAGTGTGTGTACACAGGGGGGTATCTACCCTGCAGGGGCCATCATGACCGTCAGAAGGGACCGCCTCACACTGTAGAATGTGGCCACCATCAGCTTCATTCCATGAGCAGGACATGGAGGCACAGGCAAGTACAGCTGGAACAGTCTGAACCGCAAGAAACATACCTGGAAGAGCTGACCTTCGAGTGGTGATTGTTTGAGTGTTCATGAACCACTCCCAGTCCTTTAACTTTTACTGCTTCGTCGTGTTAATTTTTCTGCAAAAGAGAAGCAGCGAGTGCAATAAAACTATTATTGATTTCTGACAACACTTGCTTGGACAGATACTAGTTCCAGGAGTATTGAGTATGGTTAAGCTGGTGCGAGAAGAAATGCAGATTTGTATTTTAGATAGTTCGTCTTGCAAACCACGAACGGTGCACCTGAAATGGACAAAGCCCTACGCCCGTTTCTTCTAGTACGTGTTGTGTTGCTTCCAAAGATGTGCAACTCTTAACGTTTCACGGCGAACGTGCTGCCGAGAACGGAGACACGAGTGCGAATTAGCAACGTTTTCTTCGCCACCAGTGCCGCTAGGCGATCTAAGTTGTGACGAGCAACGTTCATCTCGCTCTCGCTCCTTACAGGTACAAACATATGCAGCTCTAGAAAAGAAGACGAATCATTTCCTTACCTGAATATATTTATTGTGCGCTGCGCCACATTATGTGTAATACACAGCATTCCGCTACATTTTACCAATCACTGCGAAACCGCACAGAAATCGAGACCGTGCAATGGTTAGGCCTACGTCAACCACAGCAATTAGCTCAGCTGGACCTCGGTGCGTGCCAGGGTTTAGAATAACAGTACAGTACATATCCATACGTTAAAATAAACAAGACAAAATCTGGTTATATGCAGTAACAATACCTAAAAAACTAACCGCATTCGCGAGGTTTACGACAAGGTTCACGTTGCCGTCTGTACCCAGCGACGAATCTGACGAATCGCCGAATCTGCCGAGTATTCGCCGCGGGAAGTTCGGAAATTTCCGAATCTGTCAGAATCCGAATCTCCGGTAATTCGTCCCATCACTAGTTACTTGTTCCGTTAGGTCGCTTGCCAGAATTGCGGATAGTTTTCCGGCATGTCCGATCGTGCAGACGAGAGCCTGCATGTGAGCTGCCAGTTTGGCAGCTGACAAGATCATTGGGCATTCCAGCAAATCAATGCTTTGGTAACCATTAACAAGCTTATTGACCACAACATGGTGGCAGAAGTCATGATCGCCAAGGCAGTGTAACACTCCGTTTGAAGAAGGCGCAAGCCATGACGCTGCTACATGAAGCGGTGTCAAACTTGTAACCTGACACTGTGCCTGACTGCCTGAATGTATCCGCAGAAGTCAAATTTCAGGGTTCTATGTGCCAACCTAACGACGAGCGTCTCGCACGCACCAGCAGAGGATTAGTTTGGACCACCGGGGCATTTTTGATGTGCAATAAAAAGCTCGGTTACTAAGGCAACTTCTCCTCAATAAGCCTCCGTCAGATTGCAGGCGCTCGGCGGGGATTCGAACCCACCACCTGGGGATCCGTAGGCCGACGCCTTGCCTCAGATCCACCGAGGCGGCTGATGTGGCCGCAGCTCTGATGTAAATCACCTTGCATTTGAACTGCCAACGAATCTGGACGTTTGCAAACTGGAACATTCAACAAGGCGGCTGTGACAGTGGGAACAGTACCCTCTGATCTCTAGATTGGCAAAACCAAACAAGGTCAAATAAATCGGTGCTTTGCTTTATGCAGTGAGGAAAGAGGCAGAAGATGTGTGGATCTTTCTTAGGGTTACTGACGTGCAGGTGGTGAATGCCACTATATACTAGCCTGTGTTTTATTGTTATGTAACGTCATGCAAATTTTTTCAGGTATCCTGCGGCTGAGCGGCCTCTACGAAAGGCTGGAGGACCTTGTGCAGGGCAGCGTGTACACCACCTACGAAAGGCACGTAGCCAGGGGGGGGGCATTCCCCCCCTTCCTTCCTGGCTATGTGACTCTGTTGAAAGGGCGGGAGAGCTCGCAGAGGAATATGCAACCCACAGGAAAGCGGAGGAGACCCAGGGTGAATCGAAAAAGTCACAGGCTATATATAAGTGGTGGAAGGGCAAAAATGGCAGAGATAACCGGGAGCCCAATGGGCAGACAGAAAAGACAACTCCTAAAGGTGGGGGTAGTGGTGAGTCCAAGCACAGTGACAGAGGTGACAAATGAGCAGGAAGGATCGGAGCTGGATGAGCCTGCAAGTCTCGTACTTCCACCGGTTTCATCCAGCTTGAAACACTGTTGGGAGTGGAGAGATCCCTTCTGATCATTGAGCAGCAGACAGATCCAAGTCTAAACCTACTTCAGGATACAGTTCGGGAAGCCGTGAATAGAAAGAACATTTCCCACTACAAAAGGGCAGGTGTGTTGTACCACACTTATCGAGACCGAAAGCGTAGACTGCTGGACCAGCTGGTTGTACCCCAAAGGTACCGGGCAGACCTCCTGCACTTGTCTCAACCGGTTGCTCCAGGGGTTCTACTAAGCCGGGATGTTTTCGCAATGCCGAAGAGTTTGTGAAGTCGTGCGATGCATGTCAGCAGGTCAGAAAACCCAACGAGAAGCGGAAGGCGCCCTTGACACTCGTTCCTCTAATAGCAAAACCATTTCGCCGTCTGGTTATAGAAATTGTGCGCTCCCTTCCCGTGACCAAATCGGGGTACAGTACATCCTGACGATCCTCTGTCCCGCCACAAAGTTTCCTGAGGCATGCCCATTTAAAGAGCTGAGCTCGGCCACTGTTGCGGATGCGCTTCTTTGTTTTTGCGCAAATCGGGTTTCCAGCGGAAGTGCAAAGCGACCAAGGCAGCGTTTCCATGAGCACTCTACGACTGTTTCTGAAAAATGTGGGGTCTCATATCGTGCGCAGTTCAGTGTACCGCCCTCAGTCAAACTCGGTGGAGAAGTGGTACTCAGTGCTAAAACGGGTCCTACGCACTATGCGCTTTGAACAAAAAAGGACTGGAAGGCATGCCTACCTGCGACAATGTTCGCATTGTGCACCGTGCTGCACGAGGCTACCGGGTTTAGCCCCGCGGAACTAGTGTACGGACGTTCACCATGTTCTCCGCTGCATATGCTCCGGGAATGTTGGGAGAATCAGGGAGAAGACCCTACCATGGTGGAGTACATACATACTGAAACTGCGGAAAAGGACAAATGGACCGACAGAGAAGCAGAAGGGTTGGAAAGTTGGTCCACCAACGAGCGCGCTGCCCAGGTGCACACGAGATTGCCATGTTGAGGCTCAAACTCGAGAGCGAGGAAAAAATTGCGGCAATGCGTGAACCAAGTGTTGGTGGCGCAGCTATCACGGCGACCGGAATGGGCAGGTTGGACCCTGTTTCACGATGTGCGAAACTTCTAAAAATCAGAAACTGCCACCCGACACCGAAGTTCCGGTTTGGTTAGAAAATTGTTGAAAAGATGTTCGCAGCCGCTACGCAAGGTATGCTCATCATTCGATTCAAGATGAGATTCTTGGCATTCTCAGTCACCTGACGCTGATGGCGATAAAGGAAGAGATGAAGGACTCTCAGTGCTTTGCATTGATGGTTGATGAAACAAAGACATAATCAAAACCAAGCAAGTGTCTATTGTGGTCAGGTACTAGAGGGTGGAGCAGTTTTCGAGAGGTTTCTTGGATTTCACAACACAGAGCTATTGGTTGCGAGATCCCATTTAGCCTACATACGGGAAACATTAAATCATTGTGGAATTAACTCCCAAGAGTGTGTTGCTCAAGCATACTACAGTCCCAGTGTCACGAGTGGAAACTCAAGGGAGTCCAGGCATTGTTCTGGGTAGTAGTGTTGCAGGCGGTTTACATACATTGCATGAACCATCACCTAAACCTTGTTATTGGGGGTGTGTGCAAGGCAGTCAAACCAGTAAGGGATTTTTTTGCTCTCTTGGAATGTTTGTGCGTGTTAATGAGTTGATCTGCAATGCACTCCTTGTTTCTGGATGTCCAAAAAAGGCTTGGTTTGTCCATCGTTGAACTGCAGCGTCTCAATTATATGCGATGGGCTTGCTAAGTCGCAGCCTGTGCAGCAGTAATGAAAAGCTTTCTTGCTGTTCCCGTATCTCTCGCTGAAATCACTGCGACAAACAGCAAGCAAGCAACTGAGACTAGGGGTCTTCTTGAGCAGCTCAACATCACGTTTCTTTTTCACTTATCTATATTTACCCGAGTCCTTAGCCGCCTAAAGATTCTTTCAGACTTCCTCCAAAGGCAAAGACTGCGATCTCGCACGAGCATGCATCATGGAGCGTGCTGCCACTGACGAGTTTTTCGAAATAAGAAATTCAGAAGATGTATTGATTCTGCGTGGATGGAAGGCTGCAAGATTGCTGAAGAAAACGGCGTGCTGTCAAAAGAAGCACGAAAAGCGGCACGTCTACCTTCCAATTTACAGCAGTATATACTGATTGAAGGAGGACCAATTGAAGACGACACTTGCTATACAAAAGAGGCATTTAGAGTAAGAGTGTTCCTTCCCTTTATTGACTATATTGTTGCCGAGCTAACAAGGAGGTTGACTGAAAACAGTGACGTCGTTAGCGGAGTGAGTGCCCTTCACCCAGGAAGCAAGAAGTTTCCCGATATATCCTTACTCAAGGGTTTTGCAGATTAGTATTCATGCAACATTGAGAGCGTTGAAGTAGAATGCAAGCTGATTGCAAAGGTTCTTAAGCACGTTGGAAGCCGAAAGAATATGTGAGGTGAACACGCTGCTGCAATTTGCCACAGTTTTCAAAGAGTTCAAGATCGCCTTTTACGAGCTACACAAGCTCTGTTATCACTCTCATGATACCAGCATCGCCAACATCCTGCAAACACACTTTTTGATGTCTTAGAAGACTGAAAACGTAAACGTACCTTCCGAACAAGATGACAAATAACAGTTTAAGTAATTTAGCCGTGCTTGCATTTGAGCGATCTCTTGCTAACAAGATAGACGTACAGTGTGTCGTCGACATGTTCGATGCTGAGCATGATAACCGACGTATACATCTAAAGTGATATGCATATACTGGTAAATTCACCGCTCATCTCTGCTCTCCAGAATAGTGGCGCGGACACTGGAGTGGACAGCGCTGCGGACAGTGGTGTGGACGGAGATGAGGGGGCTGTTGCATTGGACACACTTAGTTTATACTGAATATGTGTTTTTTTTAAATGTTTTCGGTTTGTAGACTGCTAATTCTGGTCATGATTTACTTGAATCCTTGTACCCACATGACTGCGTGCTTCGCAAATAGTATGTGTGTGCTGCATGCCTTCATCAACCTACTCGGAGTGTTCTGGTATTCACTTTTCAGTGTGATGGTTGTCAGCAATTGGTAATGGTTTACAAAACTTTTTTAAAAGCCCTTTTGCTAAACCAAAAATTATTCCAAGGTGTTCCAAGCTTTTGTTGAAAGCAACATACACTCTCAGAAAAAAAGGGTATAGTCTTACATCCCTTGTCCCATATATTTAGGGTTTTGTGTTTTCTGATAAACTTGAAAAACTCAGAAAAACACCCGCCGGTAAAATTTATGTCCCCAATTCAGATTTATCCGGTAAACTCAGAATTTGTATGTGCCAATGCCCCTCCCCCCTAAAAAAAAAGTGTTTTACAATTAAGTTTGTTCGGACCACAAGGTCAGACTCAATGGTCGTGGGAGAATGCCACCACAGTTATCTTTCAAAAGGAGTTTACCGCTTAGCTCGTCAAGGTCCACTCAAGACAACAGGCCACTTTACTGGCGGGTCACGACAAAAGCCACTGTTATTGTTTCCAGTTTGGGCCATACTACTTGGGCTTTAGAGGAAGGAGAGGTTGTGAATTTGCAACAGTGAAAGCTATGGACCATAGAGATTGCATAAAATGGGGAAAGAGGGACAGTTGAAACTTCTCTACTACATCCTTTACAACTCCACCTCGCGCGGCTGCAGGGTGGGTTGACGTGAATAGGATGGGATGAATGGAGAGCATTCCATCGACTACCTTTTGGGGGTTCATTGATTTTAAGCTATCGACGTTTATTGAAGTAACACGTGTGAAAGCTTTGTCGTGGGACAAATTAGTATTGCCAGTGGCAATGGCACTAACGCCTAAATTTAGCTGCAAAAATAATAATTTTTACAAGTGTCGCTTTTTCTTTAATTAAGCATTATGTTTACACTTGGATATTATTTACTTATTTGTAATAGAAAACACTGCAGAAATTAAACTCAGAATTTCGGAGAATCTGGGAATGAAGCAAAAAAAAAAAACATTGATAAACTCTAAATTTTTTGGCCAAAAATAGACTTCGAAGAACACCCTCCGTATTTTACGAAAAACAAACTCCGAAAACACCAAATCCTACATATAATACACCCCAAAACCAGTTCGACGTAGAACTAAATCGGGCCAACTTTCACGAGCGGCTTGATAGCCAAGTGGTACAACTTATTAAAATAGATAATGTATGTCTTACTGACTACAAAATATGAAAATAAAAAATAATAGGTTTTTTTTATACCCACTGCAAAACGTGTATATTTAAAAAAAAACATTTGTAGTCTTCGATCCATACTTTAGGTTGTTTAGTAAGTTATATTGCACCGTTATCAAGCATCTCATAAAAGTTGGGGCCATCAGATCAACGCAGTGTTGTGCAAAATACTCAACAAAAGTATTTAAAGAGGGCAAAATACCTTTATTTATTCGTCACTTTCAGACACCAGATAGCGTGCGGCTCGCGTTACGTGGTTGAACGCACGACTTCTAGATGGTGCCAGTATCGAAGTGTGAAAAGGTCCCCATTATGGTGTAACTAAAACTGGGCGGTGTGTTGTCCACACCGAGGAGCAACGGAGGGAGGAGGTCAGGCGCAGCGATGACGAGCGCGTACAGACGGCAGGGGGCACTGCGGGTAAAAGGCATGCTCCTTCCCGCTCAGATTGTCGTGTTGTCGTACTGCTTGTGTTCGCGTGGTTTGCGTCATCGGGTTTCCTTTGCTGCAGTGTTTTGTTTTTTATCATTGAGTGAAGTTGATCGCAATCGGTGCCATTACGTGGCATGTAGACAACGCTTGCAATGACGGAGGGACGGCGGGACAAGAGAGACAGGATATGTTTTGTGCCAGGGTGCAACGGTGGCTACCGGTCCTGCAAAGAAGCCCGTTCCTTTTTATGCCCCTGTCGAAGTTTGATCGGCATGAGACGTGGTCCCGCAACATTAAAAGGGTCTGGCAGGAAGACTTTGCTTCATGTAACGCAGGCTCTGCCACAAGCATCTGGTGCGAGCGCCCCTACCCAGCGGATGACAGTCGTGTCTACATTTTTTCTCTGACTTTCCGCACTCGGTAAAGGATCTGCTAAATCAGTTTCTGGACACTGTCTTCGACACACTGAAGGGTTCTGTGCATGCTGAGTGCATTAGAAAGGCTTGGAGAGGTGACTGAAAATGCGACGTTAAGTTTATGCACCAGATCAGCAAAGTAAATCTTTTCCAAACGGCTTTGAAAAGATCAGGGTTGGTCCAGTACTCCGTCTCTTCAGTGAGACGGTGCTAAAAGGCCTCTTTTTACACGCAAGGGCATTGAAAAGTCTAGTCATCCAGCGCAAGGAACTGAGTCATTTATCCTGAAGATGTCGAAGCTCATCAACAACATGACCTCACGCTGGGGAATGTAGAGGTACAGAAAGCCATAGGTGCCGACTACAAAATAAAGGGAGAGAGGGGGAGGGAGCCCACCCCCCCCCTTTTTTTTTTTTTTGAGCTTTTCAGAAAAGCAAGTATTATCGCCTCCAAAACCTCTGGGTGCTCCTCATAAATCTAATCTGTGCACACTGGTGCCGCACACATCAATAGCTGGCGCCGAGTGGACAAATAAAACTTATCCACTCACCAGCTCTGGTAACTAAGTGACCAGAGCTGGTGAGCGGATAAATTTTTCCAACTATTTGCGCAGTCCTGTTCGAAGACCCTACGTAGTATTAGCAAATACGATAAAGGCTAGTGCTGGAAATTCCTTCGAAAGGCAATGGAAGTAGTTGCAAATTATGACAGTGGCACCTCTAGCTGACCTGCAGCCAACAAAAGTAGACGACATAATACGTTTTGTAAGCCCCATTGTTTTCTGAAATGCTGAAACAATTCATTATGGTCAGTGCGCTTGAAACACGGAATTTACCGATCCCAACTGCAGGCACAGGGGCCCATTGTTAACCTGGCTGTCGCATTTTGTCGCTGACCGAAGTCAGCAGGTGGTATACGTGGGCACACGTTCGGATGAACAGAACATTGTGTCGGGCATACCCCAGGGTTTGGTCCTCGGACCGACCCTGTTCCTTGTGTACGTTAACGATATGCCGCAGAGCGACAGACTTCAGGTGGTGCAGTACGCCATCGACACCTCTGTCCTTTGCCCTATGTTCGACACAAGGAGCTGCCAGCACCTCCAGGACTACCTCAAGGAAGTGGAGCAATGGCATAGCTTAGTCCCAACAAGAGCGCTGTGATCCGCTTCAGTGCCAGGAAGAGTGTGACCCCACCGGAGTACACACTCATGGAAGCAAGCTAGGTGCCCTGCATGTCGCTCTCCATCCTTGGCGTGATGTTCACTCCTACAATGGATTTTTCTGCTCATGTCGCCTGTCTGGTTGCCAAGGCTCAGCGTATGCTGGGCTTCGTTGCACGGGTGATGAGGCCCTGCGAGACGGCTTCACTGCATACATTGTACACGGCGATGGTGCTCCCATCTCTAGAGTACTGTCGCTCCGTCTGGTCACCAACCCAGCAGCATTTGATTGAGCAGATTGAACGCGTGCAGCAAAGGGCGATCAGGACAATATGCTCCAAAACACTTGGGCATGTCTCTCGGCTGGTGACCAGAGAATGCAAGCGCTGCCACGCGCAGTTGCATTCCTCAGCGTGAGCACCTAGCTCTTCATTAGTGCTTTGGCGCCACTCTGGTTCCCACAGTTTACTTATATGTTAGAATTAGCACCTGCCGCTGGCACAAGCTACTACAAAGGCTGTCTTCACCCAGAAACAGAGGCCCATCGAGGCACTACCCAGAAGCGGGATGAGTAAATCACTGCCTGTGTCAGGGTGGAGCCATATTATGCAGAGTCACAAAGCTGATACCGAAATCGAGCAGTAAGATGCCACCACTGAAGACAGATGTGAAGGGCGTCCAGGACAATATACTCCAGGACACTTGGGCATGTCTCTGGGCTGGTGACGAGAGAATGCACGCACCGGCACGTGCAGTTGAATTCCTCAGCGTGAGCACCTAGCTCTTACTAGTGCTTTGGCGCCACTCTGGTTCCCACCGTTTACTTATATGTTAGAATTAGCACAGTGCCGTCAGCACAAGCTACTATAAAGGCTGTCTTCACCTTGAAACAGAGGCCCATCGAGGCACCCCACTCAGAGGCGGGATGCCTGGATCACTGCCTGTGTCAGGGTGGAGCCATATTATCTAGAGCCACAAAGCAGATACCAAAATCGAGCAGTAAGATGTCACCACTCAAGACAGACGCGTGTGTATCAGGACGCTACTCGAAGGCTTTGCTATTTACCGACTGATCGCGCCCGATCTGTGCGTGGGCGGTTTTAAATTTTACTGGTCTGGGCATAGGCTTTGTTACTCTGGAGTTGATATAAGAACTGTAGCATGATATTTCTGAAAAGTAAAATAAAAATATCGGTCCCCTTTTTACGACGCTTGTTTCTATAGCTTGGGTTTTTATATCAAGTGACGTACAGTACCGCGCTTTCGAAATCATACTTTGCAGCAAGCAATTGAGAGTCAGGCTAGCATTTTATTTGGGTCAGTACTACATGTTGAATGAAGACCTTGAGCGGCGACGGAAATATGTGTTGCTCCCCAAAGTGTGTCCAAGGTGCACAGTGACAATTGCAAATCGTACTGAAGGCGCGCGTGACCGTCGGTTGGAAAATATGTGCAATAGATTCACTTATTCAGTCTAATCATTTTTGCCAATGTCTTTTATCTGTGTCAACAAATGACATGGTCGAGTTTATTGATAACCTTAGGTGGACTGAACCTTCAGAGTGTGCGGGATTTAGATAATTTACGAGTATTTAGGCTTGAGCGGAACGTCGATTATCTCATACTTTATGGAAAAATTTCACGCTGCTTATTTAAATATATATTTTTTAAATAAACGTCACATTCTCTATCTTTAGCATTCAGTCCCCACTGCTAGCGTCACATTCACGTGGAGTTTCAGCTTTTGTGTGATATACTAGTTTGAGTTCCATTTTTTCGATCAGACTCTGTACTTCACCGGCGGCTGGGTGAAAGATTTCAGCCAAAAGTTTACACTAATTTCAGTTAGAAGTGCAGAATATATCCTCTGCTGCCGCACTATATATGTGCAGTGACATTTTTACTTTTTCTACTTGCACATGCAGACATCGTCCAACGAACTTTTTCATGCTCCCTACCAGTTGCTCCTATAAAAATATGTTTCGAAAACGAAGTAAATAAATATTGTTGCCTTACGACGCCTTGGCATATATATAGTGACTTCATTGTTCGGTGGTTAACTTTGGAGCATTTTGATTATTCAGCATTTCAATGTATGACACTTTAATAATTCCAAGTTTTAAACTCAACATATCACCTCTATTCACAGAAAAACATCCTTTTCAGGACACACCTCATTATATTGAGTCATTACCCACCATACTTTTTGGGAAATATAACAATTTCTCAAAGAACAGGAAGTTACCGCTCTCCCCTACAAATACCCAAACTACGGAGCTCACGACACGATCCTCTCCGAGTCAGATTGTGGTGACCATAGACCGTACGAAGGTCAGAGGACATCCGTGACAAGAATAGGAGAGAAAGGAAGAGCATTTTGTTCATGTTTCATCCCCGATTTCCGCGACCCCATCGCCGAAGGACGTTTGTGTGAAAGATAATGAAAGATCCTTGTCGAAGCACAACATCTTTTATTCTCCTTATTATCTGTTTTTACGTCCACTGTGCTGCCCCATGAACATATGAACCACCAGCTACTAAAAAGGAAAAAAAGAAATCAGTACGCACTCATACACAGAACGCATCCATCGAGGGAAATGAATCATGCGCTTGCTTCTAGACAGTCTCTCGTTATGCTTCTGTCAAAATTCACAAAAGAGGAAGATAATCAGTGCATACACCTCCGCCCCTTCCCCCTACCCCCCACCCAAAAAGATACAAAGAGAAAGACAGGTTTTGGAGGCCCGCGCTCGCCCAGGCGATGACCTTGGAAGGGTATGCGATTGCAGCACGTTTGTCCCGTGGCAGGTCCCCTGTTTCAAATGCCACGGTCCGTTTCCCCAACTACCAAAGTCTCTGTCTTATCTTCCCCGAGTATAAACTCCGTAGTGATTCTGAGTCATTTCCGATGCTTTTCAACGTTGCAAAACTGTTAGACGAATATTTGCACACAAGTATACACTGTTTACCATTTTCTTGAACCAGCTGAGACTAAGTGGAGAGCAAGAAGAACCACAAGTGGAAGGGAGAGGAACAGAAAAAAGAAGGCGTTGTCTCAATTTTAGCACTGTAGATAGTTCTGCGAACAGTATACACTGTTCGCAGAACTATCTGTAGTGCTAAAATTCAAAAGCACTGTGTTGGATTCGGAAACTCGTGTAGGCTCAGCTCGTAGTTGTAACATTCTTATTTGCTCAATGAGCTCCACAAAACGTATAAATATTAGAATGGACTTTCCAGAGAACGATATTAGTTGTTGGGGTCCCAGGCAACCGGACAGGTCACAATTATTAATTGATTAAATTATTTATTTTATAATCACAATCGTATCATCAACTGCACGCCATTTCCTCATCACTTCTTCTACGAACAGTGCTGCTGTACCGTAGCACATGTAGACAGAAACGGCTGAGGCTGTGCTCAAATAATAACTGCTTTTGGCAGGTACTGCGCAGCGATTACAAACAATGCTTTTAACATAAACATGCAGCTCCACGTATGTATTCTCAAGAGGCAATACATTGTTCTCCCAACTTCGTTGAAATGGGCATGGAAACGCGTAACCGTCACTTGGTTGAAGTTCTACTTAAGAAGTTAAGTTTTTACCGCAAAAATTTGTAAATTATTTTCTTTTCCGTTCCACTACAAGACTTGGTCCACTTCAAAATAAATTTTTTCGTGTCACCTCTACAGCGCATCTATGTCGGTACTTTGCGCTAGAGGACATCACATACTGTGCACACGCACAAGGAAATGAGATGTCGCTTCCCCATAACTTGGCAAACGGAGAAAGCGAAAGCTCCTCATCAGACAATGAGAATGTTGGAGCGAGGCACGTGACAATGTACGGTGCTGAGGTACTGCTCCTAAAAATAGCTGTCACATGCTTTGCTCCTCGACTGTGATTCACTGCACAGCATCTCTGACCTTTGAAGTTTGCAAAGTTACAGGGAAACGGAGTATAGAAAAACGGACAGGAAATGAGCTGCCAGCATATGCTATTTAAACTTCCAACAAAAAAGATTAGTTTCTTCCCAAGCTGGACGACATTTATTGTGCATCTTTAGAGCTGCAAAGCTCTTAGTCACGCATACTCAATAAGATTTTTTTCTCGCGTGTTTGTGATTTTTAGATTGCCCTGCAAGCAAAAAAAAAGAAGAAAAAAACCAAGATAAAACAAACGGTGTTTTTTTTTAAATGGTGAGGTCACTCCGAGGGAGTACCGATAATCTGCGAGCCACGGAAATGAAGGATTCGCTAACATCCGTCAGGAACGCGAACGGTAAATCGTCACGCAAACATATTCTCAAAAGCTGCAAATATTATTTGGCCTAGCAACTAGAATATACTAACGACATGTGATTTTTATAGAGCACAAGATACCATTTCTCGGTTCTTCAAGACAATTTCCCTAGTCCTGAACGGTCGCGCTACGGGCAGCGGCCCTCGCCCACGGGTCTGCGTGGGCGAGTGCAAAAAGCTGTGCCCTCGCCAACGGAGCCTACGTTGCTAAGAATGAACAGCGCACAAAACGTTGGAGGAAGAGGAAGAGGCTACGTTGTAGTCGTCTGCTACTGTACCACCAAAAGGAGAGCGATAGCTCAGCATGTTCCACAGATGCGTGTTGCGGTATGACTCTGTATGTCTGTCCTGGAAGAAGATAAAAAGAAAGAGGCTCTGTGACCCACTCCTAAGCTAGCAAGAACAAACAGAAGTATACTCGTTTGGACTGAAAGGATTCCAAAATAGTAGTGACCAGAGATTGGAAATGCATATATCACAGAACTTGGTTTGTGAAATGGCATTATTTTTTCGAGCAAGAAATCACCTGCTCACCACTGGGACAACGAAATCGTCACTATTTATCGTGTCAGGTGTATCTGATCTCATGAAGAAAAATCTGAACACATCCTTCTCCCAACAGCCTATGTCGAATAACAAACACCTTTTTAAACAGGGTGCACAAATAACTCATTTATTGCTACACTTGTATATACACATGAATTAAACAAAGTCAAACTGCATTTGTGATTAGATCTTGATGTCTATACCAACTACCTTCATATTTCTTTAGGGCCTCATTGAACCATAACTTCAACAATAGTTAATGCAACACAATGGCTCGATCTCACCAGAAACCTTCACGTGTGAAGCTTCTACAGACGGTCGCCATGAGTATTCTCAATTTGGGACTTCTAGCGAGGCTGCTTTCGACCCATGACGCCAGAGGCGAACGTAACACTTTCGAGCGCCACAAATTCGAACGCACCAAACGCCAAGCGCAGCCCTGTTGAACTGACCCGCACCCGCTCTTGCCGGCGTGAAAGAAACTCACGTATGAATACAAGAAAAGTGTGTTCACCAAGCTATACGGCGAAACTGCTTGATCTCTCGTCCTCGCTAGTCCTAGCGGACATAGACCGCCATCTACCGGGAGGAGAACAAAATGCAAAACACATAAAATAAAGTTGAAAACTTGCTTTCTAAGGGGGACACGGTGCAAGAAACGGCAATTTTCGCCTAAAAACCGGTTTTGGGATTTTGTTTTAATCAGAATCCTTTGCTAATGAAGAATCTATATGCAAACTTTTATTGACATTTGTGCCATAGAACAGCAAGAACTCACATTTATTGACGTGCCGGAGATGCCCGCGCGCCGCTTCGGGCTCATGGAAAGCCACAAAAAACAATGTTTCTAAATTCACACCCACGGGACGCTGCGTAGGCTTAACGCGGAATGTGTAGCCTCGTTGGAAACGTCTTTTTTTCTCTTTCTAACAAGCGTTCACGTTGTATTCGTGAGTGCAATGAGGCGTATGCAGTGCCCAACAAACTAGAAGTAAAAATCTAGAAATGACGCACCCGGATTGGCTAGGGAAACCGAAACTCGAACTGTGGTTGGTGCAAATGCAGCACGTGACTCTTCAAACACCTTTTTGCGCTCTATGGGGCCTTTCCAGCGCCGCCATTGCGATCGTTATCGCGCTTGAGTCCCATCGACGCTGGTTGTCTGCAATCGATTCGCCGCTTTCCGAGCGCATATTTGCGCACTCAGAATGCCCGCAACAAAGCATTTCAAAAAGAAAGGTTTGGGAAACGAAACCGGTTTACAAAACCGAGGGCCGACGTGGCAACGGGCGGTCGGTCGTGCTCAAATCGTCACCATGTTCGCGCGACTCGGGCCCAACGCAAGCAATGACCGAAGTTTTCCGAGTCTTGACGCTACTACCTCGGCTTCGGAAAGTTCAGCTCCTGTCGACGCCGCGCCGAAAGCAACCCAACTGCTTTCGAACGAAAGGCTGCACTCCTCCAACGTGACGATGCATCTGGAAGTGTGGCAGCTGACGCTAGTGGTGAACCAAAGCCACTGACTGGCTACCGTTTCGTGGACGTGGCAGCTTCAGAAACCCTGGTAGCACCGCTGTTGTGTCCGGAGCGCCACGAGCGAGAGCTTGAGTTGAACGAAACTGGTGTCGGAGTGAGTCTCCAATTTGTTGTCCCATGCAGCGACTAGCGGGGAGGTTGCGAAATCGGCACACTCTCCGCTCGTGGAATCGAGTCGCCAGCCCGAGCTGCCCGTGCGTCTTGGTGTAGCGAGTAGAAATTGTGGCATCAATTTTACACGCCCCACCACCCATGCACTTGAAAACTTACCAAGCCGTCTCGGACAAAGTTTCATCGCACCGCGATGGGTGCTGCGC
This sequence comes from Ixodes ricinus, assembly GCA_037355805.1. Classification (NCBI taxonomy): domain Eukaryota; kingdom Metazoa; phylum Arthropoda; class Arachnida; order Ixodida; family Ixodidae; genus Ixodes; species Ixodes ricinus. Next base: position 97,876 of record JAZHYW010005324.1, read on the forward strand.
TAAAAGTTATGCAGGAGTCCGTGCAAGCGGTAAGGACAGAAAAAGAACCAGAAGACAGTGGTGCCGTCGTTGATGTGTGTGCTAGCTTCGACGGAAGATGGCACAAGCGGGGCCACACCTCACACTTCCGGACTCGGGAGCTGTGATCGAGCTTGACTCGGGCCTTGCGCTCGACCTCTCAGTGGCAAGTGATTACTGCCATGGATGCAGCATCGGACCCAAGGAGAGCGAAGATGGCCATGAGGAGTGGATCGAGGCTCACAAGGAGACATGCCAAAAGAATTTCAACGGCTCCTCAAATGCCATAGAAGTTGAGACTGCTGGGACCATATTCAGCCAGTCCAAAGAACTGCACAGAATGCAGTACACTACTGTACTAAGCGATGAAGACAGTAAGGCATTCTTGGCATGTCTCCAAGGTGAATCTTTACGATAAAGAGATAACCAGAGAAGACTGTGTAAACCACGTGCCTAAACGAGTCTTCTCTGGCACTGAGAGTTTAAGGAAGAAGAAGGGGGGCCTGGGAGCAGTGATGTGATTGGCTTAAGCCGTTTTGGAGCACCTTTTGGAGCAGCCAAAACAGTGTTTTGGAGCAGCAAATGTGGCCTTTGGAGCAACCAAAACAGTGTATTGGAGCAGCAAAAGTGGCTTTTGGAGCAGCAAAGACACTGTTTTGGAGCAGCAAAAGTGGCTTTTGAAACAGATATTCTTAGAAAAAATAAAAATATTTGTTTTAAGTGCTGTACAACGAAGGACACTTTGTGTTGTGTTCTGATCTGACGTGTTGTGACGGAACTCGCTGCTTGTGTTTTTATTGCTGAGACATCCCACAAGTGTACAGTGCTGCAGGCACTGCCAGAAATTCCGAAAAATCGCTTGCCACCGTTTTACTTGTTCCTGACGTGCAAGATTTTCGTCAAAAGTAAGCAAATGTGAAACAATGGGTTGCAAGCGTCCCGACGAAGGCACCCTAGTCACGGCTGGTGCCTCTGTCGCGCAATCCTGTTCGCATGCACGTGAGGGCAACTTCGGCAGGCTTGCAGTTGCGCGTGCTTCGTCGCGCAAGCGGAGACAACGGCTGTTCGATCGAAACCGAAACCATGCCACTCCGCTCCGTCGCCAACTGATTACCGAAATTGTATGCAAAATGTAACTGTCGAGCGAGCGTGCTTGCCAGGCCGGCAAACAAGGTACAAGCTAAATACACACACAGACACACACAAAAGAAGAAAAAAAAGAACCTGAGCGCATCGATGCAAGGCATCGCGAGCCAGGGTCAAAAAGTTTTTGGAGCACTTTTTTCAATGACTGAACTCGAGACAAACAAGCGCGCTGTGCGGGTTCAGCGCGCAGACATTGCCTTCTTTAGCTCATTTCTCTGCACCAACTTTCTTTCGCGGCACATTTTTCACGTACGGGGGTCCCTCTCGAAAGAAAGCCCACCGAGAGAAACCTAGGTAGTCAATACTTCGACTGAGCAGTCTTTGAGTTAAAGAGGGATTTTTGTAGTAACGCATGATTTAAACAAGAACAGGAATGTCGATGAACATGCGGCGGTACCTAGTTTCATTTTAGAAAGTGCCATATCTGCAGCGACGTGGGGACGGCAACACTGGACGTCGCGCGACCATGGTGACTGGAAGGCAGAGACCAAAAATAGTTTTCCCACGGCCTTTGTTTTCAGGAGCGAGTGCTTCAGCTCACAAAGTAACTCCCGCCGCACAAAAACGTGGTTTCGTTTCACAGCATGACGGCATGGCTGGTACTCGGCACGCTAGCATCGGAGCGTCCGCACAGACCAGCGTCTACCGTTGAAAATATTTAAAAAAAGACGCGAGACGAGACGACGAGAGCGCGAGACGGGCGGGAAAACCATGCAAGGACCGGATGAACAATTGATCCTAGGGTACTTGGTGTCGGGCGGCCGCTTGCGCCACATAACACAGGCGTGCTCAATTACGGTGCTCAGTTTAGTTTCGGTTTTGAATGCCGTCAGAAATTAGGTTTTGGCGCAGGCTTGGCGCAGATTACCCATAATTTGGCAAAATGTAGCAGGATGTAGCAGGGTTAGCCCGTTGGCGCAGTTTGGCGCAATTGGCGCAGCAATCACATCAGTGTGGGAGGCAAGGGGAAACTCACAAAAGCTGCGGTAAAGAAGTTGACAGCTTACCATGTTGCTGCCCTCAAGCGAGAACGCTCCAGACGTCAAGGGGATGCAGCGGGCTGTCTTTGCGAGCCTGTTGCACTCCTGTTCAACAGACGCCAAGCCTCAACTAATCGCCTGCCCTCGTGGTGAGGATTCATGGTGCCACTACAATAGGCACCAGGCCATGCTCGATGCTGGCAAGCCGTCGGCTCCTCAAACCCATCGCACCAGCGTTCAGCCAGGACATCGCCAAGGACCTGGTGCCGCTTTACAACAGGGTGGCCAAGGCTGGACTTTGGCACGTTGTACTAGTGGTGCAAACGCAGAATGCTAGTAAATCGTACAATGCGTTGGTGTGGAAAAGGTGCTCAAGACTGAATTTCCGTTTCTGAAGACAGTCGAGACGGCAGCAGCCGTTGCTGTTCTTGACTTTAACGCTGGCCCAAAGGGTATCGAGGCAAGTTAAAAAGAAGCTGAACATAGCTCATGGTGCACAACGCAAGCAAGCACGTGGAGCGAGTGCTTCAGCTGACAAAGTAACTCCCGCCGCACAAAAACGTGGTTTCGTTTCACAGCATGACGGCATGGCTGGTACTCGCACGCTAGCATCGGAGCGTCCGCACAGACCAGCGTCTACCGTTGAAAATATTTAAAAAAAAAAAGACGCGAGACGAGACGACGAGCAGCGCGAGACGGGCAGGAAAATCATTATTTGTTTTTTACATGATGGGCCAAATATAATAAAGAGTCTCAAGTGGAAGATGCAAGAAGTGAACCCATGTATCATAGACGTGGGTGAATGTTTCTTCACAAGGTTCATCTGGCACCTGATGGCCCCAATCTACAGAAAAGCTGGTGTGGACTACATGAATGTCCGAATACCCGTCGACCTCGGACTGGACGCTCAGCTCACGAATCTCGCCTTCTCACTGCATCAAGCTGAAAGACAGAAGCTGAACACAAAAGGTGGATCTGGTGCTTCAAGGAAATTCTTCGCTCAGCCTGCAGTGAGTGTAGATGTGCATGGACAGACCTTCACCTTCACGACGGTGTCACTCTGGAGCTACTACAGAGAAGCCATGGCCGCCCTCATGTTTGCAGAAGCGAACAGAGAGGAATGGGGTGGAAACGTGCAGACATTGCTCGCCTTGTTGAGCATGCTCAGTGAACGTCTAAAGGAAGTGAGAATCATGCCGACTGGCATGGTGACGTCAAAGGGACTGGATGGGACACAGTCCTTTACCAAAGCGATGGACTTTAAGTCACTAGGTGTCATGCCGCAGCATCGACAATTCTGTTGTGGGGCAGCCTGGCGTCCCTTCATGAAAGGTGCCCTTGCACAGTCGCTTGGCCCCCTAACTCAAGCGTGCATGCTCACCATGGCAAAAGATGACAAATACGCCAACAAGTGGGAAACAGCTGTGAGGCGCACATTCAGTTATGTGCCAGACATCGAACACATCTCTCGTGTCATGAAAGAAAGCAACGCTACGCAAGGGAGGGGATCATCACGCGACTCGCAAACCTCACCATGCTGATAGGGGGACGCGAACTGTAGTGTATGCTTATTACTTCCTCATGAACTCTGCCGTCCAAAGCGCCTCAATGAAGAAAGAACAGCAAGCTCTCGGCTGCCAGAAAACCCGTTTTTGCGTTATTTAAGCTCGAGGTGGCTCACATTGGGACTTGCTGTAGGACGCCTGCTTGAACAGTTTTCAGCTGTGAAGTATGTGGTGATGTCCAAATTTGAGTGTCATTCGGGACGACAACAGCATAAATGCCTGAGGAGGTCATTCTCGGAAAAAGGGTTTTATGCAAGGCTGCTTTTTATCAAGAACATCTCAAAGATTTTAACGGACTTTTTGTCTTTGTTTTAAGGCAAGAGCCCTTGGTGCATATGCTCTATAATGGTGGTTCTAAATCAGAAACTGTGTGCGTGCCTCATGAGGACTAAGTCTTACCGCTCCAAGAAAGGGAAGGGAATGGACTTGTTGCAGCCGCAGTCAACTGCAAACTGGAAGGCAAAGCTAGAGATTGGGGAGGACACGGAGGCTGCTATGTTATCCAGGACACCAGCAGAAAAGCAAGCATTCAGGTTGGGAGCAAGAGGTTTCTATGTCAAGTGCACCCAGTACCTGCTGTCATGACTGCCCTTCGACAGTGCGGTCCTCCGAAGTCTTCGCTGCCTTCATCCAGAATGCAAGAAAAAGAAGTCATCATTCAGCGACTTGAGACAACTGGCAACTAAGCTTCCACAAGCGATTCCGTCTCGTAATGTATCTGCTCCGATGGATGAATACACCCTCCTTCAAGTTGAGCCCATTAAAGCATGTTCATCTTCAAGGCTTGATGAGGACTGGCAGGAGATTTTCGAGCTGAAAAAAGCTGGCTGCTGAACTGAATTCCCCCTTTATGTTGGGCTGTGAAAGCATGCTCTGCATCCCTCATGGTAATGCAGACCTTGAAAGGGGATTTAGTGAAAACTGTTGACTTCTCCATGAAAGGGCTCGGTTGACGATCCAAAATGTCAATAGCATACGGCATATTGTTCCATACGCCAAACGCTTTGAAGGAGACCCCAGTCGCTTTAGTGTCTCGCCTGAGATAATCAAAGCAGCATGTGGCTCATGCAAGGGGTATAGAGAATGCATCGCAGCTGAAGAAGAGCTCGGTGGCAGCCAGGCAGCGACCACGGGATGCAGCCGAGGCAGGCTCAAGTGATGACAGCCGAAATGCGCTCCAGAAAGAAGTAGAGACTGCCCTGAAAATGCTCACGAATGCAGAGCTGCTCATCAGCCATGGTGCTAACTCCAAGGGCTTTCTTTGGTGCACTTTGAAAGTGGACAGTCATTGCTAGCCAGAAGCAAAGCCAGGATTGGGCATTGGAAAATATGACAAGGAGAAAGGATCCAAGTAGTGATAAAATATCCGTCTTGCTTGTGTATGTGTAAGTTCTTGTTTTCTACATGGCAATGCTCACATGTGTCACCAGTCAAAAAAGGCTTGCTGATATTTATTGTTTTACACCAATGTATAGACCTTTTCCGCAAGGGCGCCGCCATCTTCCGGTCGCGAGTATCGGGGGCACCGTCCGTCGGCTGGCGCGGCCGACAGACGGTGCCCCCATTATCTGGGTATGCAACGGTGTGGGTATGGGCCAAACTTGGCTAGACTTAGCGGGGCACTTGATGGGACCCAACCGAGCTGGTTTGCAGGCCATCACCAGAACTTCCGGCAAACGCTTTCCCGTCTCCAGGGAACGCCAGGCCGGGCGAGCTAAGCGCTCGCACATGTCGCCAGGTGCTAGCTGAATTTCTCGTCTCTTGCCGTGTTCAGAGTTTAATTTGTCCTAAGAAACATTTTCGTTTTGTTTTAGGTAGAGTTATACTGTTATGTCCAGTTCAGTCGATTGAACTTTCTTTCTTCCTTCATTTTTCCTTCGGTGCTGGCCGTCTGTGGCAGCGTCCCCCGAACACCTATGATGCTGCCAAACTGTTTGTTTGTTTGTTTGCTTGTTTCTTCTTTTCTTTCTTTCTGCTTCGAAGAATTAGAACAGTTTGCAATGTGACTACGACTCGGCTGGTCACCTTTCTAGGCCGCCACCACATTAACCATCGCCATGTCGTCCAGCTGCGACTTCCGGCGATGCTGAGCACTTCGACGCGGACTATTGACATCGGAGGTGGAGACATGCCAACTCGTTACTAATCGCTTATCATCTGTGTGAATTTTGATGAGCTGTATGATTGAATGAGAGTAGCTGCACACGAAATGTCGCCAACGATCAAGCCTGGTTCGGGTGATGCGGCAATTAAAAATTGCAAGCAGTGCAGTCTGTCTATGCTCGTCAACTCATTTGCTCATAAAGTTGATAGTCAAACATTGAATGCAATCTCTTAGATCACATGTGCTAAGCACACTCCCAGCTAAAGTCATTGAAGTTCATGGGATTAAGTAACTCTTGAAGCCTGGTGAAAAAGATATGCAAAGGGCATTTTTAGCTGAAGCGCACCATCCGAAGTACACAAAGAATATGTTTAAGGGGCAACCACCTAGAGGGTCAACTTTCTCGAACCTTTGGCTTAAAATTAATTAAATTTACAGGGTAGGCTGGGGGTCAACGCTAGAGGGTGCATAACAAAATTTCAGGTCTGTCGGGTAAATGAGAAGGAAATTAGAACAACTTCCTATCAGCAACATGCCCACATTGTTTAGTAATCCTATCGTCAGAAAACAATAACAATATTCAAGATTTGTATTCGCTAGATATGCTTAGCTTGAAGAATGCCCTGAGAGGTTGTGCCATGGAAATATTTTTGTAAGAAGTAAGTTGTTTCTATAAATTTTCTCTTGCTTTTAGAGTGTGGTGAACTTTTTTGGTCTTTCTGTGTCTTCGACAAAATGTAAAAATTTTTCTCAAAAGACGATCTGTAAAGGGACAAAAGCATTCCATAGCCGCATTCCTTATTAAATTTCAATCAGGAAAAGTGAAGAACGAGCCTTCCTTGTAAGGTTGCCATTATTAAACGATAGGTTGACTAAAATGGAATTTATACGTAAAAGAACTGGAGGCGGAGAAAGCTGCGCTTCAAAGTGCTCCAAACCCTACCTTTTCTTTAGCTTCAGTGGACAGAAAATAATTTATTAAAAATTTCAGTCCATGGAGCCTAAAATAATGAAACTTTCTGGGAGATAATCTCTAGATGTTGTTACGGTTGCTTATTTATGTAATTTTGCAAAATCATCTTTTTTTGCAGAAATTTTTTTCTTCTGGGTAGTGTCTCCCCTTAATAACACTCCTGCATGGGTGAGCTGACGGACAATGGAAATGAAGCAGACGGTCTGCTTGCAACATTAGTCAATCGTGTTGTTTTTAGATCGCTGATGCAGCGGCATCCCAGTACCTGCTGACGTGCTTCCGGCAGTGATACTGTGACACCGCCGTGAATGCTGATGGGTTCTCATTTGTGCATCTTTCTACATATCTTTGACTTTGTTTCAAGTTGAGTTCGGAGGTAATGTTTTAATAAAGCACAATGCAAAAAACAATAGAAAAATGTCTCTTCCAATGGGTTTTTGTTTTACACGCACGTCTCGGGAATTACCAGCACGATGAACTCGCGCCAGCTCGTCTGCATCACGACTATCTTTGCTTGCTGATGTGTGTTGTGTGTATCTTTCTCTGCTAACTCTGGGACCTTGTGTTTGCAGGTAACTACCAGTATCCTCATCCAGAACGCATCACAACATGGGAAGATGATGTGAAGAAGTGGCCAGAGATTCCTTCGGGGAATATAGTTTGCTATTTACTGGACACAAAAGCATGCGATCTGAAGAGAGGTGAAGGCGTCCATAAAGTTTAGATGCCTATAACTATGTGCTGAGTGGCTGGGTGGGGCAGCTCCTCATCCACGACATCGAGAGAGACCTGATGCTCTTAAAATCCTGTGTACAAGGTTCACTGTCAACAAAAAAACTGAACAATGCTTGGGTCTGTGCTAAAAAGGATGGTGAAGTTGTCACAGCAGGCTCCACCTGCATGGCTGGAGAGGCTAGGGTGCATAGCCATGTTGGCGCAGTGCTTTTTAAAGTTGATTTGGCGGCAACTTTTAGGCTACACCGGGCATGCCTGCACGGACGAAGCTGCCAAGTGGAATCGGGGCACAAAGGAGAATGTTGTGCCCGCTGCCCTCTTCAACATTGATTTCAAGATGGAGAGAAGGGCATCCACAAGCACCAGGAAACATGCTCCAGAGGCAAAAAAAGTTTCATGCCTTCCGTGACGACCAGGGGCTACAAGAATTTCTGGGGACAGCTCCGTCCCTGGGTCTGTTCAGAATACCGGGCAAGTACACGCTGTTGTTGCGGTGACATGCCCATGTGTCTGCACCTGCTCAGTTTACTGTGGCTAGCTCAACATTACAATTTTCATTTTCATTTCAACCAATGAGACCTCAAGATACAAAATGCAAGTTTGGACATGGTTCATGCATTGCATTGATAGTTCACAGAAAAGAATATTTTTTTCCTTGGAGACAGAAAAATGCTTTAGGTGCACTCCATTATGCAGTGAAATTCACTGCATAATGGAATAGAACCACCTTATAACGAACATCTCTACTACGAAAACGACCGTTGAACAAAGTAAAATGAAGTCCCGGCTGATCACCTATCGTGTTCAATGTGTTTCTCTGAGCGCAACCAATTCCTGTTTAACAAAAATTGTCTGTCTAACAAAGCAATTGTACGGCCCCCACAAAGCAAACATGGCCGGTATTATGAATTTTCTAGGTGAAAAGTAATCGATTTCACGTTAATTGTTGCTCTCAAGTGACGCGCCTTATGAACAGAAATACTGCGGCAGCGGCGACGGTGGAAACTTGCACCACGCCACGCGTTCTCGTTTTCGAATTGGAATAATTTATTAGTGTGCAACCTTGTGCCTAGTTGGCGCTACGTGACTATGTTGCTTAGGGTGCCTTCATACCACGGTCCTCTGTCAGGGTGGAGACCCAGGCCGCGCTACCTTTTCGACGTGGCGGCGACATATTGGGTCAAGCTTTTCACACGCAGGGTGCTAGACCGCCACTTTTTGTTTTATTAAAGTTTGCGGTTTACTGACAAGACATGATGGGCTGCTGCATTCCACTGTGCACTAGCTCAATTGGAAACGGGCACCGAATATTTTGTTTCCTTGCGATCGCGAGCGTAGAAAGAAATGGAAAGTGCAAATGAAACGCCATCGCTGGAAGCTAACACACCACTCCAAAGTGTGCGACATAAGGCGTTCGGGTGGGTTGTATTCTATCTTCGATTGGAAATATGTTTGTAGATGTACGATTTGTGCGACCGTCACTCTTACCAGACGGTTACAACGACAGAGCAACGCAGCCGACAAAAGATGACTCGCTATTGTCACTGTGTGTAGGATGCCGTCCAAAAGCACTTTAGCGGAGTGCTCAAGTGCATCCAAAGGTAATGTGCGTTCTGTCAGCCGCTCCCCGCCGTTTCATCGTGAGGCACGAGTGAGGGCTGCAAGACAGATGCCACAGTAAGAAGCAGTTCTACTTTCTTGCCTACGCTAATGCCTGTGCCATGCAGGAGCCAAAGCGGCGCACTATCGAAGGATACGAATTGCGTGAGCTTGGACCTCAAGTTCTTCAGTAGCGGGGACAGTCGCACTACAAAATGCAGAACAGCTCGAAGAGCACAACATACATACAACGATAAAGCAAAAAATATTTGTCCAAGGCACACGGTTGAGTGTATTCATGGCTGGTCAATTTATCCAAGAAAAAGTACAGAGAAAGTAGATGTACCCATTTTGGCTGGAATATGCTAAAAGCATGCTGTACTTGGCTAAGGAATGGTACTTGAACAATCACAAGAAGCGCCGTCGGAGGGCACCTCAATATTATGAGTAGGGAGCCGCCGGATGGCACTCTAGGCTCACATTGCATTGTGCAGGTACAGTCCTCAGCTGCAACTTTTACTGCATGACTGTTTAAAGAGATACTGAAGTGAAAATTTTGAATATACCACTCACGTTAAGAAATGAGCTAAACATGATCAACAAATCTGCTAACGGCAATCGCACGTATGTACTTTGAAAGGATGGCTATATTTTTCCTTCTAAACGGCCGATTCTAGAGAGCGTTTGAAGAGCTGCCATTGGAGAATCAATGCGTCTTGGGAGACCCGGCACCCTAAGCACGTTCGTGACGTCAGCTTTTATATGCTGCTTGTTGGGAGAGTTGGAGCTGAAATTTTGAGAACATGGTAGCGTTTTAAGACATGGACGAGAGGGGAGAACAGGACAACACGAGTCTCCGGGTGTGCCCCAGGCAGTGAAAGTTGAGCATTGTATCTCAATGAAAGTAAACGTGCTCTCTAAGATCAATAGCAAACCCACGAGGTCCCGAGCGCATTGTGTTGTCCTGTTCTCCCCTCTCGTCCGTGTAAGTACTACCATGTTCTCAAAGTTTCAGCACCAAATCGCGCAACAAGCAGCATTGATGAATTTCATTTGTAGTACATCGGGCCCTTTTGTACGTTCTTCGTTGGATACCTGGTTTGTCGTCTCGCTCATTGCCAATGCCACCTGCCGGGCTCACACGCTATTCTTTTTGCATCCGCTGCGGACATCTGCTGGATGAGACTAAGCAGCTTTTGGAACTTCGACCCGTCAGCCGGACATGGTATACCGTAAAATTCCGAGCAAGCGCCCCCACCCGAGCAAGGCCCGCCCCCCCCCCGCCCCCCCCCCTTCCCCCCACCAACTTCACTGCTAATTTCACATTTCCGCGCCGTTCCGGGAAAGCTCCTCCTCACCGCTCCGCACCCGTATCGTGCACCGCGCTGACCGCTCCCAGGCAACACTGGCCTACGAAATCCAGTCCAACAATCCAATCCAATCCTACTTTGCAGGCCGATCAGCTCGGTCGCCACACGCCATTGTCGCTTTGTTTTGGCGGTGTCAGTTCGGCTATGCATTCTTACACAGTGGCCGTGAAAACGGGAAAAACGTACACCAGACGCATCGACACATCAAGCTCGACCGGATACGGGAATGGGACAATAATTTTGACAATTTGCTACAGCAAAACTACGGGAAAGCCAAACTTCGACGAAAGCTAAGTAACGGCGCGCCGGTGTTCAGCGAAAACGTGGACGATGTGCTCTTTGAATACCTGGAGCGCGAATGAAGTGCAGAAGAGCCATTAGCAACCGGCTTCTTTCTGAAGAGGCTGTCAAAATAGCCAACGGCATGCAGTTGGGAAACATTGCGGAATGCCGCAAACTTTTTCTTGCGATTGACTCTGAGGAGCCCTTAGGTAATCTTGAAAGTGATTAATATAGCAGTGACAAATCTTTGGCCTAATAAAGTCTATGTTCTCAGAGATAAATAAAATATTAAATCCATGTGCAATGCGCTTTTTTTCTTTTTCTGATGAAAAATTTTTGTCGTCGCCATCTTGAATTTTTGTGCCATTCCGGGATAGCGCCCCCCACTTTGCAGGTAATTTTGACTTGCGTGCGGGGGGGGGGGGCGCTTGCTCGGAATTTTACGGTAAGAACATTGAAGATTTTAAGACCTGGATGGCAACGACAGACAGCGTCTGTGTTATGTTCTTGTTATGTTGTCAACATTGTTCTTATCCCTCATCTCATCTGGCAACTGTGCTGTACACGTGATTTCTTTTGTTGTTCATGAAAAGTGAAGGACACTTCGTTCACTGTCCGAATGAGGCAGTCGTTCCTCCCTTCATGTCCTCGGAACACCACATAAATGGCGACGAGCATTGAGGAAGTACTACGCCTTTCGTCTCAACTGTGACCGGTAGATGGCCGCCACGTTTATCTGCAATCCGTCACCGCCCCCTCCTCGCTATGCCAGGATCAGCCTGCGTGCCATGGTGGCAGTGGAAGGTCGCGTTTCTCAACCTTTTGAAAGCCATCGGCGGCGATGACCTCACTTCGAAATGCAGAAAGGCTTTTTTGCTCAAGGCACTGGGTCTCGAGGGACAACGGATATACTACAGCATTGTACCGGCAACCACGGCGCACGCCAGCAACGAAAAGACTCAAGATGGAGCCACCAAGAAGGGCGACGGGGACGCTTTCGAGGAAGCACTCACGGTGCTCGACAAGCACTTCTCGACGGCAACAAACAAGCTGATGGAGCGACGTCGTTTTCGTCAGCGTCGACAAATGCTAGGTGAGGCTTTTGAAACCTACGCCACCGCCCAACGTGAACTCTCTTCGGATTGCAACTTTGGCAAAGCAGCTGGTAAGGAAGGCTGTGCATGACCAGCTGTTGGAAGAGGCAGCGTCTCATCAGATACGAGAGCGCTTGCTCTTCGAAGGTGCAAGTCTTACTGCCGCATTCTTAAATGCTAATCTACTTGACTTGAAACTCGACTCCACTTGAGTGGAGTCAAAGCCGCCTGTATACTCTGTGCCTGTCAGAAGCGCGCCTCGAGGCCGTCGTGTTTCCCCCTTTCCCTCACTCACCCCTCCTCTCCTATCGCCCGTGTCAGCCGTGAGACGGCGTCACACACGTTAGGGATCGGCGTCGTTCGGCAGCGGCCTGTGTGGGGCTGCGTGTTGCGTCGGGTTCTTCCCGTCAGAAAGTTTCAAGTTCACGCCTCGAAAAACTTGTTGTTTCTCTCTTCCCGTCCGTTCTCATCTGTGCTGCTTTTCGTGTTGGCCAAGAGTTACAATCTGATGCCCGTTCTACGTCTCCTCAGAGATAAGCCAAAGCCCTCCTATTCCGTCGGTTCCGCTCCGTTGGGAGTGCTCCCACGTGTTGATCGCAGTTTTGTCGTAGCACAGCGTCAGTCACGTAAAGCGCAGGACGTGTTTTTCACTTGCAGTGCCCTAGCGGTGATATAGTTATTGCTGTGTAACACAGGTTCAGTAGTGCGCTCACACAGGTTCAGGTAGTGCGCTCGCACCGGACATTGACATGTGCATGGGCATGTTTAAAGCATTGAGCTCGCACTTGAAGCTTCTGCTACTCTCGCATTTAAACTGAAATGGGGTTTGTACAAACAACAGGGAAGTCTGCTCGTGTACGGATAATTGCAACAAAATTATTAGTACACTATTTTTCCTTGCTTCGTTGGCGTGCACACTTACAGAGTCCTTTTAAAGTGCAAAACATCTAGTATTTCACGCACGTCGTTGTAATGTATTA
>JAZHYW010005325.1:0-19524 GCA_037355805.1 Ixodes ricinus
GAAATCGCCGCGAAGGTGCTAAAATAAGCGCAGGAGTGAGAGCTTCGCGCCGCTTTGCAAGAGCGGAAAAATATAACTATCAAGTTACTGCGGCGTGTGGTGATGTGATTTGGCGAAACGAGTGCCACCCAGGAAAATCGTGACCAGTGAACAAATACGTAGCCATTTTACATTTTTTGTAGCTCTACCACGCGTTTCGAAGTATCCCCGAGATGGACAAACAAAGCTTTACTCCTTCCAAGCACGAGATGCTCGCAAATTCCTGTGAACTCAAAAAAGCGGGGCAACGGATGCGGCAAGCGGACAGCATCTCTGAACTATCCGTTTGGAGAAAAATAAACAAAAAGTAAAAAGCGACAAAGCGACAAGTTCAAGCAAAAAAAGAAGAAAGTACGGACGCCGATTGGGCGAGGGAGAAATGGGATTTCTAGGGATGGGTGAGGGGGAAAACTGGGGAGGTGGAGAGTGGGAAAACCGGAGGAGGAGAAGCGGAGGAGAGACCTCGGGGTTTCTCATGACCGCGCATCGTGGGCCGGCGCCCGGGACTCGTGTGTGAGCCGCCGAGCGCATCGGAGTGGACTGGTGTGTGTTGCCGGAGGTGCCTGTTGCTCACTCGGTATCGGGACTCGGCCGGACGTCGTCGTCGGATATCTTCTGTCTCACTTGTGCTGGATCGCTCGGGCGCTTCTTCGAGTCGGATCGAAGACGTCTTACGGACGCCGTCCGCACCGCTGAGTTTCGCTCCACCATCGCTTCGGGTATCTCTTGCTGTCAGCGTCCCAAGAAAATCGAGCTGGGCCAATCCGGTAAGTTGCTGCTGGACTTCATGCAGTGTTAGCGGGTTGCCTGGTTCGTCTCCTTGACGTTCGGCGCACTTTACCGGAATTTGACCGAGTGTCCCAGAGAATGGCACGCATAGTGTGATTTCCTCGCGAGATTCGCCCTTGTCAGAACCGAGATCTATAAAAGCATTTGGTAATTGAACTTTCGGTTTAATTTGTCTTCCTTGGACTTAAGCATGCTTATAATTTTTATTATTACGTCACGTGCGTGGTTTGTTTTTAAGTTGCGAAATGCATGTGCCCATTTTGTTTTAAGCAGAACAATACAAAAGCCGTGCTACTGCACTTGTCATTTCGTCGTCGTCCTCTTCCCCAGGAAGAAAAAAGTCAAACAAAAAATAATATGTTTACTAGAGCACCTTTATTAAAGCTAGACAATAATGCGCATGTCGTCTCGTGCCTTTAATGTGAAGATGGCATTATTTCTGATTTAAATCAGCGTTAACTTTTCATTCTTTGACAGACGGCTGTTTTGATTTGTATACCAAACCAAGTACCCGACTGGCAGTGAACAGCTCATCATCTGAATTTTCATTATTGTAACAAGAATTCTGCAAGTCTTAACCGGAAGACAGTATAAATTCCAGTCATATGTAGTAAATATGGTTACCATGCGTGTCCCGAAATCCTACATAATGTCTCGTTCCTTATAACCAGACAAAAATTTCGTTCCTTATAACCAGACAAAATGCATACATTTACGCAGTTTGTTCTCGAAAATGTATTATAGCGGTGTGTCTATTAATGGCTATATATGAATGAGACATGACTGTACTTGAATAGACATATTCTCCCAGACGCTAATAATGTGCAAGTTAACTCTGAGGGGCCCTAAGTCTACGAGCACGCACTCCATTGTTTTATTTCTTTTTTTCTTGTCCCCGCGTGGTACATCTGTGGAAGCTAAATCCCAGTAAGAACACGCTCACGTTTCCTCTATTCGTCTTAACCCAACCGCATTATTTCCCTAGTATAGCTCTGGATGCCCGCGGCTTATCCTCCAGTCGATGCATTGAAACCAGTGGATGCGGGCAAATATTCGACGAAAGTTTGCAAATAACATAAGTGTAGCTGAAGATGTAGCGTGTGGGCGCAGATGTAATCTGATTTATAAGATTATCCTATAGTATATCAGTAGATACAAAAAATTATAAGCAGCTTCCAAAACTGATCGACGCTAAAATTGCCGTTCTTTTTTATTGTACACTGTACAATGTTTTTTTTTTGCTTTTCTTAATATATTTTGCGCGTCAACAAATTCGACGAAACAAGGCTCTTTAGAACAAAAAAAAGACACACACTGGTCAGGGCAGTGGTCTTCGATATTATTTTTCTATAAATATAAAATAACACTTAAAAGGGTGAACTGCAAAGAAAAAAAAAAAAGTTCTTTTTTTAAACAGTCGTTTAAACAGCTCATGTCAAAAAACAATTTTTGCGCGAGAAAAATTTTTTACAGCAATATTTATTGGCGTGAGACTGATTTCAGTTTGCGGCTATTTCGTCGGTTTTAAAATCGCGTGCCATGAAGTTGGGATTCTGTGACGTTCAATTCCAATCGGCTGCTACATTCTCATTGGCTAAGAGTTTGGATTGACAGCTTAGATCTTGGCTGGCAAACCTTTTGTTATGTGTTGCAACTTCCTTTTGAGCGGCATATTTTGACAAGCTTAAATAATAACCCGCGTAATGAGAGTCATCATTTTTTTGCAAAAGGTTTACAAGACGGGCACTTCCGTTTGGATTCATACCATAACAAACAAAAGCTTCGCGATTTTTTCATGGCCGCCGAAGTCTCTGCTCCCGCCTGTCTCGCCTACCTCGATCTAGTCGTTTCGCCGTGAGACTTCAAGAGACTTCTTGGTCTCTTAGAAGTCTTCTTTCTGAAGTCTCACTTGAAGTGAGACTTCAAGAAACTTCTTGATGTCTCACTTTCAAGAGACCTCAAGAAGTCTCTTGAGTCAGACTCCCTTGAAGTGAAGTAGTGTGTGTTTAGCAGCTGTTGCAGGTGTTAGTGATAGGAAGCGACGCGGGGTTTTGGCTTTCATGGAGCGGTCTTTTCGTTTTCCTCCTTGCTTGCCAGCGTGCCGCAGACATTGCGGTAGAAGATATGCTCGTGCTCAGTTTAATTGAACGGAGACGGTTGGTGACAAGGGCAGCTAGCCTTTGCGCCTCGAACTCCGATCGGAGTTCGAGGTTTTGGCATGACCGCCACTGTCTCATCTCCTCCTCTCTCTAAAATTGTAGCGCGTCATCTGGCAGGAGGCGCGGGTACTGCGAAATGATTGATCCCGTTTTTTGAAGCACGAACTATCCGCGCGCGCTCGGTTTCCCATTTTTAAAGCCACGGTTATGTTAGGGGGATTGCAATGATACAATCGAATACACGACCGAGTGGTTTAGTCATCACTTTTAAGGAAACCGGAGAACCTATACACGACCTCAGGAGGTAAAAGTTAAAGGAAACCAGAACGTTTCCGGCATTACTTCACTAACAGAATCATTTTATTCCGCACTGTACACCGTTTCAACATAATTTCGCAGAGGGTGAACGCTACGGAGCCTACCAGTTGATCAGAGGGGAAAAGCGAACCACCTTAGGGTTTACCAAGGAAGGCACCTTCACTTACAAAAATATGCATGCGCTTGCTACCGATTATTATTTTATTTATTTGAAAATACTGCCAATCCCTTAGGAATTTCAGCAGGAAGGAGCACACAAAAGTATGTATACACTCGTCCACATTTCATCTACATCTACAACATAAAAACGCAAGTAATTTGTACAATAAACATTGGTGTATAAAGAAGAGGAGAAGTACCTTTAAGATTAATGCACAAGGGGTAACATACATTTTATAAGACAAATTATACGCACTCTGTTCAAACACACGTGAACGTAAAAAAACCCAAATCAAGTCATTCATAATTACACATCACTGCAATAAATCATCCAACGGAGATAGAAATTATGTGATGGAGGTGCTGTTAGTAATGACAGGATCTAGTTGATTCCATTCTCTAGTACGGCAGCTAAAGAGAAAAAAAAGCACAGGAAGGAGTCATTTTTAAAGCAATATTCAGTCAAGTTTTTACTCTGTCTAGTGCTTGGCCTGTCTGGTATTTGAAAAAGAGACGTACTTAAATTTGTTAATTTTGAAAGCATCGTGTAGCAGAATGTACAAGAACTTCAGACTAAGTCGCTTAGCCCTGTTAACTAGTTTAAGGAGACCATACTTTTTAACAAGTTCTGTGGGTGAGTCGGTGCGCCTGTATTTATTTTAAAAAATCTTACTGTTTTGCGCTGTATATATTCAAGCTTAACTATATATTCTTAGTGTAACGAAACCATACAATGTTTGCATATTCCACCGTTGTTCTAACAAGACTAGTGTATGCTATCAGTTTCGTGGGTGTAGCGGCAACCTTGAGCGTTTTATTTATGGACATAGGTTATTTTAATGATTCTGACATTACATGATTTACGTGTAGGTTCCGCCTTAAATCTGAAGTAATAAATAAGCCGAAATATTTCCACTGAGTCATCCATGAGATCGTTACATCATCAAAGTCGCACATAAATTCTGAAATAAATTCATTTATTGTTACAGACATGCAAACAGTTTTACTCACGTTGAGAGACATCTGCCAATCAGCGCACCACTTATTGATGAATCAAAGAGAGCTATTTAGGACAAGGTTATCATCCCATGACTTGATTTCCCGGTACATGATACTATCATCTGCAAATATTCTAATTTTAGCATTAATGATAGTTGTAATCTTATTTATAAAAAGTAGAAAGAGGACTGGTGCAAGCGCGGAACCTTGCGGAGCGCAGGAAGTGACTCAGTTAGTTTCTCAAGCCTCTTCCCCATATCACACAAACTGGGAACGATTTGATAAGTAGTTTGCAATCCAACTGACTATGGGTCTTTCATCAATAGCATGTTTTAGCTTAATGATCAGCTTGGTGTAAAAAACTCTATCAAAAGCTTTTGAGAAATCGAGCAGTAGCATGTCCACATGCTTTCTGTTGTTAATGCTAAGGCTCACGTCATGCAGTTTCAAGCAGTTGGGTGTCTGTTGAGAGACCACTTCCAAATCCATGTTGTTCAGAAGAAAAAATCTGGTGTGCCAGAAGAAATGTTGTAATGTGCGTTAGAATGATGTGTTCAATTAGTTTAGTACAGGTTCATGTGAGAGAAATCGGTCTAAAGTTTGAAGGGTTGGTGATGTCACCTGATCTGTGTATATGCATGACTTTACATTTTTTCCAATAAACGGGTAGCTGACACGTGCTAACAGACTTATTAAAGATTAAGTGCAACGCTTTGCTCATTCATTCAGCGTATCGTTTTAAGAAGACGTTAGGAATATTATCCGGACCGCTGCCTTTTTGTATCTAAATTGATTAAGAGGTTTACAATTTCCTGGTTCAGTTATGGATAGAAGCTCTAGAGCAGGGGTGCACAACATACGGCCCGCGGGCCGCATGCGGCCCGCGCGCACTTTTCTAGCGGCCCGCGGCCCGGCTCAGGGCAGAAAGTTGCTTACTATGCCATGCATTCAATCCACCGAGCGCCCGCTCCGCTTGGCAAGCAGCAGTAAAACCCTATGACCTACTTTTCCCAGTCTTCGGTGAAGGAACTAAGATTTCTCAGTTAAAATTTTCCCTCTCCACTAATCCCTCTGACAACAGTAAAACAGCTTGTACAGCCGTCCCTATCCATGGTGTGGTTCTGTCTCAGCATGTCTGTACACGGAACGCGAAAACTTCTTGCTCTATCTCAACAGATCCCCTTCCCTCTTTCACCACGGAGGCTGTCAACCATATCCCTTCCTGTTGGGATAGTTAGGGGTTGCATCGTCGGATCGGAGGACTCCAATCCGACGATGCAACTGGAGCTCATCGACCTCCAGTGTCTACCAGCGCGGAAGACTATGCATCGCGAATCTCAGCATGCATGAGTTCTACAAAAACCTGGACAAGAACAAGTACGGAAACCTGGTGGACCACGCGTTTGAAACTGTCGTCACTTTTCGGGAGCACATATGTTTGTGAGCAGACCTTCTCACTGATGACTCTCAACAAGAACCGCCTTCGATCTGCCACGACGGACATGCCATTGCGTGATGTGCTAAAGACGGCAACGAGTGCGATGACACCTGATATCAGAAGCCTGACCGCAGTCAAAATATACAACACGTCGCACTTGGTGCGGCCCGCACAGCTTTCAATATACGTAATCTTGGCCCACCAAATTTTTTAGTTGTGCACACTTGCTCTAGCGCAATTAAGGGTTGTATCATTATCTTCTGTAAAAACATACTGAAAGTAACTAATATACTCATTTGCCATACTTCGGCTCTCTTCGGGGTTTAGACAAGGAGAGTTCGTTTTCTTGGGATTAACAGGGTTCCAGAATTTAGTTGGAGAGTTCTTTAAGAATTCATGAAGAGTTACGTTGTAATACAATTCTTTTGCTTCTGTTGTTTTATTTTTAGCACTTTTACCAATTCAGCAAGTTCAAGTACAATGTATTGAAGAATATGTCTGGACTTTTTTCATAAATCGTTAATGTTGACAATATTTCTAGGACTAGAGCCATTAGAGCCTGGAATTCTCTGTCCAAGGACATTGTTGCCATCGTCAATCCTGGAGTGTTCCGGGATCGTTTGTCAAATCTTGTGGAATAAAGTTTTGGTCTTGCCGTATCCAGGGGGTGATCCTGGAAATTTTGGGGGAGTCTGCAGTTCTGGCGTCCTCGTTTGTTGCCCTGTAATAACATAGGTTTGTGAACATTCGGGCATGTCTATTTGTAGTTCTTGTGCCGTACTTAATTCAAGATTTTCACTGACGTGACCCTGTCACTTTTAGTGTTCTTGTATTTTCTGTGATTTCTCTTATTAACTGAAGTGCCCCTGTTGTCCATGAAATGATTCTACCATCCATCCATCACAGCATTATCTTCTATGTATCCTATGTGTTTTTACTTAAACAGTCCCCCCTTATGTAATGGCCAGCAATGGACCTTTAAGGTACTTGAATAAATAAATAAATAAAGAAAATTCATGGGAAAGATGAGATAGCATGCTCGCGTCGTCGGGGTTATTGAAGTTTAGCACAGAGGATGGCGAAGAAAGGCGAATGGTGTCACGAATTGAGAAAGAACAGACAATCATTTTATGGTCAGATAAGCCGTCTAGGACATCAGCTCGTATTTCACTTTCTGCAATATGATCGCTAAAAATACCAGATCAAGAATGTTACTAGTTGTTTTGTTGACACGTGTAGGCTGGTAAACCATTTGCGTGCGTTTTAATTTATTATAATGTCAAAACGTTTCTTGAGAACAAGTTGTGTCATACAAGACGGGACCAATTGATATGAGGTAGGTTAAACGCGCCAGAGAAAATAACTTTGCAATCTTTAAGATGACTAGAAATGTAATCATGCAATCCGGTCAAGCTGTTAAGCCCTATGTGAAGTTTCCTATAAACTTCCCCAGCGAATAGCGCATGCTTTTCGAAAATTACTTTGCAAAAAACGGCCTTAACGTCAGGTACGTCAGGAAAAAGTGTGAACGCGATTCCTTTCTTAATGATTATGACTACGCCACCTCCACGTGATTGTCTGTCTTTTCTTATAATAACATAGTTTGGTGGTACAACTTTATGGTCAAGCACAAATGATGATAGCCAAGCTATCATCGTTTGTCAGTGAAAATCACAGTGAAAATATCAGATTCGTGATCAAGAAGTACATATTCAAAGGCGACCGTTTTATTCAATAAGCTGCTTGCATTTAGGTTGATTAGTTTAAGTTTCGTAGGTCGGTTTCTTAGGAGATTTTGCTTGGGTTGGCTTGGTCGATTTTTTGAAGAGGATTCTTATCCTTCTTGATATCGTGCCGAACAAATAGACTGCCATTGATTTTGATTTTGTCGAATACTACATGCACTTTTTCTCGACTATCTCTATTTTCCTTGGCGCTATTCCACAAATATTTTCTAATTTGCTGTATAGGAAAGGAAAAGTCTTCGTTGATGCCAAGTTCGTTACTTTCAACTTGTGGCAGTTTTTGAGTATTTTTGCCATGTCTCTGAAGCCGAATAGCTTAAAAACGACTGGTCTAGTTTTGTTTTCTATTTTTTGCCGAGTCTATGTATCATTTTAAATGCTGAAGATTGAACGTCGAGAATTTCTTCGAGGATCTTTTCGGTAACAAAGCTATCAAGTGATTCATTAGTTTCGTCTACGATTTCCGGTGTCAGTAAACAATCTGGTTTGACCTTCTACTACGATTTTCGAGAACGTCGATCTTAGCAGAGAGTGTTCTTATAGTCCCAGCAACTACGGACATTTGTTCCTTACCGGCAGTGATTCTACCGTTGAGAGCTGTTATAGGTTCTATTTTCTTCTCTATCGCAAGTAGCCTTACGTTCGTTTCAATATTTTCTGCTTTTATTTCCTGAAGGTCGTCTGAGATTTTCTTTAGCTGTTCCAGAATATTTTTAATATCAGGACCGGGGTTGGTTTCAACATTTCCTCCCAGCAATAACAGGTCTCTGATAAACGAAAAAGCATCACACAACAAAGGGCAAAATGATCGTGGGCACGGCAGCACAAACAGTAAGAGATGGTCACTACGTATACAGTTGCCGTAGTTTCTTCTCACCTGCACAAAGACGATCCAGGGTTTGCAGGTGTTCATGCTGGTAACGCCGCCGTGCCCATTGACGCCGTCCCGGAGATCGTGCGCTTTTATAGGGTAGCTGTTAGATGGCGCCGCTGATGTCCCAGGTGCCAACCAATCCGGCGCTGTCGCAGCCTAGCCGTGCAGACTGCCGAGATAGGCTGAGATTACCGGCAGCGGTGTCGGCACGTGGGAGTCAGTGGGGAACAGTGACTGTGCACTTGGTTTCAACGTGGTACTATCGTTGCTTCGATGAACTGGCCGGGCATGCAAAAGGCCCAGCAGGATCTGCCCAAAGAGGATGCATGGTTTGGAGGTGTTCATTTGCACCCACGTCCGTGATGTTAATAAATAATTATATATAATCTGAATCCGCAGGCTTTTTACGCGCATGCGAACCGCATCCGCAAAATTCGGAATCGCATTCGACCCGCAATCCGCGCATTAATTTTACATTACAAAATTATGCGTGAATAAAAAAGTTTAAAAAAATAATCTGATTAATATCTGATGTGCGTATGCTTACCTTTGTACCAATAACTCTACATGTCAAAATACGGTGTAAATCATTTTATCGTATTCTGTTTTATTGTATTTATAAAAAGTAATCGTAATTGTAATTACACTTTCTATTAAAATGCCTGTCGTACACAATGCAAACAAACCGTTTCAGTACGGATTCAATACCTGACGCATCAGAGGCCGGCCGTCAACGTGTTCCATATCATATTTCCAAACTCAAGTTTGGTACGTAGTAGACAAGAAAATAAGTGAACAATGCATGAAGGATTGTTAACGAGATGCGCGAGATAACACACACAGCATTCGCATGCAAGAGGAGACAATATGTGCGACATGATGAGAAAAAGGAAGTGTGGCATCAAAAAGATCCCAAGGTCACGAACCACAGTGACTCGTGCGATAGTGGCAGAGTGGAGTACGTAAGTGTAAGATAATATATCGTGTTTTCGAAAGATTGGCAGAACTTTTGTTTTGCTTGGATTGAGATGCAAAAACATTTTCATAACAACACTCATATACACGTAGCATATCGGCTTGTTAGAAGACTGCAGTTGTAGGATGACCATACATTCATAAAGATCTTGATGCCGTCAGCAAACATTAATAAGTGTGGATTTCGTACGCACAATTCCAGTTCATTTACAAGAAGAGAAATAGGAGGGGCCGAAAAGTTCAATCCTTGAGGCACTCCGGACGTTTTTTTTAAAAGTATCAGAATAGCTGTCTGAAATCCTAACAGTGCGCTGACGTTCAGTGAAATACGTCCTGAACCAACACAAGAGCCCCGGTGATACTCTGTACAAGGATAATTTATACAAAAGAAAATCATGCCTTACTGTGCTGCTTGACAAATTTCCAAAACTCTTCTAATTTTCGCTGCAGAAAAGATTAAATTTTAGCTTTATAAACCGGTTTATCATGTTCGAACAATTTTTTTTACAAATTTCCGGTAGATACCGAACTTAGTGTGCCATAGTTCCAAACCGCTGTTTTGAAGAAATTTACGGAAGTGTCTTTTTTATGCATGTAGTAATTTAATTCGTTTAAAAGACCAAGATGGATACCTTGAGTACCTCAAGATTCGCTTCGGAATAAACATGTCAATTCCATTACTAATAATATGAGTAAAAATGTCTGTCGCAGTGTCTACATTTTCGTCCTTTAACACTGGCGACTAGTCAAAATCCTTGAGAACTTTATTGAAAAAACAGCTTAAGCTGGTCCCAGCTTCAAGCTCGGTTATTGCTCCAGCATGCCCAGTTTGGCGTGCTGGTCATGCCGGTTGATCTGGTCCCAGCTTGAAGCTCGGTTATTTCTTCAGCATGCCCTGTTTGGCATCCTGGTCATGCTGTTTGATTTGGTCCCAGCTTCAAGCTGGGTTATTGCCCTAGCATGCCCAATTCGGCATGCTTGTTTGAACTTGTTATGCAGGTTAAGCTGGTGGACTTCCCCCAGTTTGACCAGTTTAAATTAACATAGAATAAACAAGCCAAACTCTCCAGAAAAACCAACTTGGCATTCAATTTATTATTTTCGCACTCAAGGCCTGCTCAGCATAAGCTGAAATTCTACACATCCTCGGCACTAACACAGTACTAACTGATGCACAGACATTTGTTTTAGGTGCAAAACAAGCAATGTTATTAAAAACTACATTGCGTCGCTCACGACATGAAAAATACTAGAAACACACCAAAAACAGGTAATAACAATAAAAGTACTGCTCGAATGAGACAAGCGAACCTGGGTGCCGTCAGTAATGGTTGCGGAGCGGCCTCTTGCGTAGTCGACAGAGGCGAGCAAATCCGTGTGGCTTGTATGTCATTATCGATACTCCTCGGCACCACCGTCATCTACGAGCACGCACATGTTCGAAGACCCGAAGCGACGCCTCAGTCGGGGCGTCCAACTTCTTCCCGCGCTGAACGGACTGCCGCTCGCTGTCTCTTCAAAACTCGAGTCACTTGAACAGCCGTTCAAGTAGTCTCGAAACAACGCGCACACAACCGTCCCTTCGAAAATTTGCCCAAGCTAGCCAAACGTGTTTCAAATTCTCCGTTCCTTCCATTCTCACTCTCTTTTCTCGCACACAGAGGCAGCTCGCAGCGCCCCTGATGCGCCCCGTCGTCTGCCAAGAAACAAGAGGACAAACAACAAGACGTGGCCTCTATTTAGCCCAAGCTGACCTTGGCACGCGCTCTTCCAGAAATGCCAGTTCAACCAGCTCTAGCCGACTTTGGCGTGCGCGCTCCCAGCAAGACCAGCTTGACCAGCACGATGAAGAGTTCGACCAGCTTCACCAGCTTGTCTCCCAGCTTGACCAGTTGGGACCAGACAGGCTCCCCTGCTACGCCATATTGAATCTAAAACCAGGTTCTAGATAGACTATGCTGGTTTTTACATAAACCAGACTGACCATCTCAAATTCTAGCGTACCCAGCTTAAACCAGCTTGACTGCCAGTTAAACCACTTTGGCTGACACATTAACCAGTTTGACCAGCTTAGTTACCAGCTTGACCAGTTAGATTTTCTTGCTGTGTTTTTCTATAGGGAAACCAGTAGAGCCCCATGTAGTCACCGGCATTGTAATTGTATCTGGGATAATTCTGGCGAATAGACTTGTCACGCAAATGTTTAAAAGAAACAAGAAACGGGGATGGAAAATATTCGGGCGAGCTAGGGCGTCGTTGAGGGACTCGATGCATTCTATACACGAACTCAACTCTGTTACGTCACGGCGCGGTGGTGGCGCTTCGAGCGCACTTCCGGTACTTCCGGTTTTTTATGGTGGGCAAAACAAACCAGGCGAGCCGGGCAGGGCTATGGAGTTCTGTTAAGAAAACGTCAAAACCTTGCTATTCGTTGCAATGCCGCAGAGCTGTGTAGCTTGGGGCTGCACCGAGAGAGCGAGGAAAGGTTCGGCGATCGGATTTTATCGTTTCCCTGCCTGCCCGAACCGTCGGAGTGCGTGGACAGACGCTGTGAAAGAAAGAACTGGACGCCGTCGGACGAGGATCGCCTGTGCGGAAAGCACTTTCTGACGGGTAAGTTTACGGATACCTTTTGTCGCAAGAGTATTGTTTTGATGTTCCTTCATGAACGCAGGAGCACCGACGAGCGATGCGGACCACCCGGACTACGTTCCGAGCATTTTCGCGTTCAAACGGCCTGAGCGTGTAGATCGCGTCGGGAAATACGAGCGAGCAAAGCGACGCCGGAACGACCCAGCTCGTGTTCCTGCGGTTCCTGCCTTGCCAGGAGTACCTGCAGTGACTCTGAGCAGTAAGTAGAACCTGTATTGTCTGAGCGGCGGCGGTGTAACGGTTCATGCCGGTCGTCGCGCGGTTTAGGCTGGTCGTATGATCTGTCGTGCGCATTCTGGCGATCATGCTCCGTGTTTTTTTTTTTTGGCTGTGTTTACACTGCCGTTCGACGGCACTCCACTCGCGCCTACAAGTTGCCGTCTGAAAGAAAGTCAGGACGGCGCGTGTATCACTAGGGAGCTCGTTAACCCCCCCCCCCTCCCCCCGCTCGCCTGCGTTCACGCCGCTTCGCGGCGACAGCATGTGGCTGCTAATTACAAAACTATTAACCCTCTTGGCCCCGTCGTACACGCTGCTTCGCGGCGTCCAGCCGGCAACCCAAGCCCCGCTGTTCCCCATGCACCTCCGGAAAGGGAGTCCCATACAATTTTGTTCAGCAAAAATACTTCAACAACATTCGTTTTTTTTTTTTTTCACTGCTAATCGTAAAAAAAAATTTCGTAAATATCACCAAATGCCTCAACAAAGAATGTTTGAGAAAAAAAAACAAAGTAAGCCCACACTGTGGATCGAACCCGGGTCCGCTGCGTATGAGGCAGACATCTTACCACTAAGCTAAGTGACAGCTTCGAAAAACTCGTTTTGACTTTCGGACGGCACTTGAAGGCGTGAGTGGAGTGCCGTCAGACGGCACTTGGATGCTCTGCAAGAGTGGTGTCAGCACACTGCACCGGGTATGTCTCTCAATAAAGTTATTTCTCTCTCTCTTGACAAATGCAGAGTAGTGGACTGAGAATTGTGAAATGCGTATGTCCAAACTTTCTTTTGTTCGAAATCTCTTTTTGTGGCTTACTTTAGACTCGCCAAGCACTGCCGAGGCAAAACAAGCCATCATGCCCAAGGCCTCCCCAGCACAGGAGCACCATGAACCAGGCACGTAACACTTACTACTGTTGGCGGGACGACAGCGAGACAATATTCCTGTTTTGTTCACAAATGCACGGTACAGGACTAGGAATTGTCGAATGCATATGTGCAACACCTAAAATTGAAAGGTTAAAAAACACGAAGATGTGAAAGAATGTGGTTGTCTTGTCGTCGTCCTTCGTGTTTTTTATCCTCTCAATTTTAAGTATTCTTATTTCAACACGCTTGTCATAATCATTCATATCTACAAACTTTCTTTAATCTGAAATCTCTCTTCGTTGCTTACTTTAGACACTTTAAGCACTGCCGGGATAGAGCTCGGACTCACGCCAGAAGCCGCTCCAGCGCCGGAGCCTAGGGCACAAGGTATGTAACATTCACTACATTATTTATTGTATTAAGTATCAAGTCTACATTATCGTCGTTCCCATTTCTTGGATCAATATGAATTGTTGAATGCCTATTTGCAAAGTTTCTTTTATTTGAAATCTTTTTTCGCTTATTCAGACTCTCTAAGCACAGCTGAGAAAGAGCAAGGCATCATGCCCGAGGCCTCCCCAGCACAGGAGCACCATGAACCAGGCACGTAACACTTTCTACTGTTTGCGGGACGACAGCGAGACGGTATTACTTTTTCATTCACAAATGCACGGTACTGGACTGGGAATTGTTGAATGCCTATGTGCAACACTTAAAATTGAAAGGTTAAAAAACATGAAGGACGAGGACGTGAAAGAATGTGGTTGTCTTGTCGTCGTCCTTCGTGTTTTTATTCTCTCAATTTTAAGTATTTTTATTTCAACACGCTTGTCATAATCAGTCATGTCTGCAAACTTTCTTTAATCAGAAATCTCTTCGTTGCTTACTTTAGACACTTTAAGCACTGCCGGGATAGAGCTCGGACTCACGCCAGAAGCCTCTCCAGCACCGGAGCCTGGGACACAAGGTACGTAACATTCACTACATTATTTATTGTATCAAGTATCAGGTCTACATTATCCTCGTTCTCATCTCTCGGATCAATGTGAATTGTCGAATGCCTATTTGCAAAGTTTCTTTTATTTGGAATCTTTTTTGTTGCTTATTTAGATTCTCAAAGCACAGCTGAGAAAGAGCAAGGCATCATGCCAGAAGCCTCCACAGCACAGGAGCACCATGAACCAGGCATGTAACGTACATAATTTGTTTCCAGTTCGAAACACATTTCAAATGAAGTTGAAAAACAAAGGACATGCAAGAGCAACCATAAAACTGCATCTTTTGCATTTTAGCATTAAGGGTCGCCTATCTGAACACTAAAATGAGGTAACATCGGGGGTTGAGCACCCAACACATCCCATTGCAGCTCATGCAAAAAAGAAACGGCTTCGGATGCACATCAAAACAGGTCAAAACTCAAGGGTGGACACCGTCAGTACTATGGATGCGAGATCGTCGAAGCATCCCCAATAAGAAAAAGTGTCAGCACATTTACACTATCATGGAAGATGAGAGACAGCGACAGTAGAAGTGGCAGAACAGATATCCTCAATGCTCGCGTGTGCGTTCTGGGTGCATTTCTTCTATTGCCTCCCGTGGGCCCGCCCCCTTTGATGGCGTCAGAATCTTCTGTAACCGCCCTATGTTTGGGAGAGCAAACGTCGTAGTCGACGATACACTGCCGCTCACCATCTCCACGCTGCACCGCACCCTGTCGCTTACGTGGCTCCCCCTTCTCCAGCCACTGAAACGGGCGAGGCGCAATAGTTGAGAGCAAACATCGACCACAAACTTTTAAACAGACATCGACGACCCGAACTCATCGAGTGTCGGGACTGCTATTGCAGTAAAAGCAAAATAGAATGTCTCACCTACATCATACATTGTACTACAACGCGAAATAGAATCTTTTAGGCCCTAACTGGAAGATTCCTGAAACTGCTTAGTCACTGCAACTGAACCCTCATTTTCATTTTCTCCTTTACCCTTTCCATACCTGAATGTTAATCTAGAGCACTGCACAAATTTTTGTATTCAAAATTAAACGTTGCTAAAAATGAGAGTGTTTGTCCCTGTATGTCCTTTGCATTTTATTCTTTCATTCTTAAGTAATCATCAAGCTTCTACTCCCTCACACCTGATGGCATAACCATCGAGTTGGCTTCAAAAAGTCACAACTACACTTTTTCTTATAATTTCAAGCATTTATTACAAAAAAAAAAAAGAATGAAGTCATCGGAGTTAACAGTTCAGGTAGTTTGTTTCTAACCGAGCCGTAACTGCTTTCTGAAGTGCGGTAAATAACTCGCAAGGGTACCTGTTCCCTCAAGCACTACACTAATCACAACTTCCAGTCATCTGCTCCCGTTTTATGTAAAAAGACGTGGGATGCCATACTTCGGGAACATCCGATAGTTCTAGTGGTACGGGTTTCTTTTTTACTTTTGTGGTGCA
The DNA here is from genome assembly GCA_037355805.1 of Ixodes ricinus. NCBI lineage: Eukaryota > Metazoa > Arthropoda > Arachnida > Ixodida > Ixodidae > Ixodes > Ixodes ricinus. The sequence continues at coordinate 15,688 of JAZHYW010005325.1, forward strand.
GCTCAGAATTTCATCTACAAGCCATTTGGACATTACTAGCCTACTAATGCAAGATGCATCTCCCCTTTTATAAATTCTTATTTCTGATTTCTTGCCCTTAATATTATTCTTTTTCCAGCCTCCAACAAACACACGGCGGAGAACTCGGCCCAGACAGATGTGGTGGTGGCTGTTCCTTGCTTTATCTGCGGTAAGTATGCGGGAGAATCTTTAAAAATCGTCTGTTCAAGTATTTATGCATCACATGGCATGCTTTCCAGCTTCCAAGTTCGAAGCACTGCAGAAAGAGGTACTTCATCTAAAACACAAAGAAGCAAAGCTGTTGTCCGATAATGCAGTTCTCCTCCGAAGCATGCAGGTCAGACCTGTAACCACCTGCTCTTCCGACCAGCTGACCGAATCGTCAGTGCAATTCTACACTGGCCTGCCAAGCCTTGCCCTGTTCGCTCTTATTGTACAGTTGATGCAAGAGGGCACAAAATACCTGCCAAGCACTGTGTCCCTCGGAGATGCCGTGCTCATGGTGTTGGCCAAATTCCGTCTTGCACTGCTGAACCGAGACCTTGCTTTTCGTTTCAATGTGTCGGAGGGGACAGTCGCACACATAATGGTTAACCTCATTCCCTTGCTCGCAACAATTTTTTCGAAGTTCATCATATGGCCCACCCGACCAGACATTGCTCGAACGATGCCAACCCTTGTGCACCGGCACTATCCACGATGTCGCATCATTGTAGATTGCTCCGAATGCCGAATTCAAAGACCGCTCTCCTTCACTGCCCGCTCACAAACATACTCACACTACAAGGGTACTAACACTATCAAATTCCTAATAGGAGTGACGCCGTGTGGTGCAGTGAGTTTTATCTCTAAGGCGTGGGCAGGCAGGGTATCGGACAAAAAGCTCACTCAGAAAAGTGGCTTGCTTGATAAGCTTGAGAGTGGAGACACTGTTTTAGCTGACCGTGGATTCCTCATTCGTGAGGACATAGGTAGGGTGGGAGCTACACTTGTTGTGCCCGCATTCACCAGGGGCAAGCGGCAGCTTCCCGCACAGGAAGTAGAGACTGCGCGGCAAATGTCAAAGATTAGGATCCACGTAGAGCGAGCCATCGGTCGTATTAAGGTTTTTAGGATCTTGCAGGACAGACTGCCAATAACGCTGCTGCGACATGCCACCAACATCCTGCTGATATGTTCTGGCATTACGAACTTGAAGCGCAAATTGTTGTAGGCACTGTTCATGACACATGAACTCTGCTGGTCAAGGCAGGGAACTTGAAAAACCTGCTACATGCATGGTTCTTGAAAAGGGGCCTCCTGCTAGTTTCAATGTGGCAGCCAACATTTCACTAGAGATCTAGCTTCCCCAAGGAAGCTGTCTCTGAGCGCTGCAATTGTTGAAACTACCAGGAGGTCTCTTTTCAAGTCCTTTCTACAAGATTCAACCACATTTGTGTTTTGTTTTGGGCTACATGCAGTACGAACCTTTTAGCCAGCAACAATTACATTTTTTACTCAAATGGGTAGCTAACCTTTTGCCTTTTACTCTTTTAATGACTACACACACGGTGGCTGTCCTACACTGTAAATACTAAATTAGTAGCATCTTCTTTTAAAAGATTAAACTGTGTGAACTATTAGGCAGCGTAAAGTTAATCAGCTGTCAAAATGTGCCAACTTATCTTTTCATGATGCATGAAGCAGTATTGATCACACAAATGCATGCCGGTACAATTCCTGAATATTCGGACTTCGGCATGGCAACACCAGTGACCCCAGGGCTGCTGTTCAGACCCACATTTTCGGACTGCTCAATTATTCCGACTCCCTGCAGAGTCGAAAAAATCGGTTGGCCACTGTATTTTTTTCTACATGCAGTTGATGAATTAGATCAGCTACCTAGTACATACTACTACAGTTATTTAATTATGCTTCTCTAGACGAATGCGTCTTTTCCTATGCGTTTATGAATGTTTGTGTGGACTATTAGTGTGGGACAAAATAAAAAAAATGCTTCGATCACTCTCTTTGCAGTAATGGAATTTGGGCAATCCAGAAAAACTTTAAGTAGGCCTTAAAAAGTCTGAGGACACCTAAGCACTTCTTACGAGTTGTGAATGCAAAAGCATGAATGTCATTCTTCCGCTCCCTTAGACCGTCTCCGGCGTACTGGTGTGGACGGCCAAGCGCGCGCTTTCGTGCAGTGGTTGCGCCACGCTGAGCTTGGCCGTGCAGCCTCTCCGAAGTTTGCCCAAGCAGGCTGTGCGGCCAGGCCCGCACCTCTTACCGGCGGCTAGGCCGCTGCATTCGCTGTGCCGCCAGGGAGAGGGCTTCTCTGGTGGCGTTCCTTGGAACTACGCCGCGCGAGAGCCAATGGGAGCCTCGTTCCTTGAAACTAACGTGCGCCAGCCAATGGGAGCCTATCCATCAGATTGCGGCTTCACTTTGCTCCATTGGGACAGGGGAGTTTAGGTGCTGTTTGGCACGGCTTCAAAGCTGATGACGTCGGTTCGCTCCGTAGGACAGTTAGTGCTTTCGCATAAATATAAATTTGGCCTTAGTGAGGCCCCAGTTTAAATTCCTGTTTCCTCCGACACATTGAACCAAGAAGTAAGATCAAGGCTCTCTTGAATGAGGTTGTACCATCCCACGGTGCCGTCCGCAGGAAATTCCTCGGGACACATCAGCTTTTGCACCGGTAGTTGGCATGTCAGTTTATTTTGATAATTTTCTGTATTTGTTATGAGACATTACTGCAAGCATATCAGTTCTTCCAGGTTTCATTTGTGTATTTCTTTGGAGAAGGCAGTTGCCCCTGTGTACTTCCTGACAGAACTTTTTATTTCTTGTCGTGTATTCGCAAGCTGAAGAAAATTACAAATAAAAGTTTTGTTGCTTAATTCCTCTCGGCCTATCATTCTATCCGAGCGATGACTGCCTTTTGCCATATCACTTCACCAGCAGTTCATTTTAGCCTCAGAGGCTGAAACGAAAATTGCCATTAAGGGCAAGGCCTCTTGTCCTTCATTTGTGCGCTAGCATATGCTAATCATTAGTAGGCACAGACCAGCAACCATAAATATGCACATCATTTATTAAGTTTCGAACATGTACGAGTTTTATTTTTCTTCAAAATGGGCCAAATCCGGATATCGAAACTAAGCCAATTTTTGCTGATTGTTTCCAAGACTTATCAAACTGAAATCGATCATGGTATAGGAGAAAAATCACTGTACAGGTGGCCGCACTACAGGGCTCGAAGTTTATCTGATAAGCAAACATCCACGTTTATCTAACTTTCACATTGTATGGATTTGGCTCTTCTAGAAAAGAAACTCGTCATATGCATGTACACAGCATAAAAAAAGGAACTCCTGATCTGCAAATTACAAGCAATACACACCATCACATTTTCAGGAACCACACAAAACAAGCATGGAACTTAGCAGAGTAACAGACATTGAAACATTTATGAACATGAAATAGGACAAAGATGAACAAAAATAAAATTACAATGTCCCTTAGCCACCTGTTTCTGAAATTGCGGAAGTTGTTAAAGGGGCACTGAAGTCGATTCTGAGATCATCCTTTTGTGGTGACAACTCAATCTAGATGCTCTTAAGCATCCCAATAAGCCCTAAATTACCATTGTGCGTAGCCTATTTGCTTATTAAAACATGTTAAAAGATCGCAGCATGGCCTTTTTCGTGAGAGTTTCATACAAGTGAAGTGGTCGACGAAGGGTGCTTGTTAGCAAATTGCAAGCTATGGCTGCGCCCGCGGTGAAAAAGCGCAGTCTTATCTGAATGTGTACCTATCCGACTTCTTTCAAAA